>JANHGB010020708.1:4771-91619 GCA_026283785.1 Coracopsis vasa
CATAAACATTTGTGTCCCGTTTAGACCTACAACATTAAGTAATCCTGAAAAGCATGTCATCTTAAGAGGTATTCACTAACGATTTCCAACTGTAACATAAATCCCAATTTTTTTACAAGGAGAAGTATGCTACTCTCTTGCATCCTGTTAAGCAGAGATTTTTTTCCATTCAGCATAGGAACCAATTTGCAGCTTTTGGTTAAGGACTCAACGGTGAGGATTACTGCTTTTATATTATGGAAAGATTCTTTGGCAATATGTTGGATTACCTCCGCAGAGTGATAATATTCTCTCTTTTGAAAATGTCTGTGCAGACATGCACATACTCACATGTATACAGGCACCCACACACATGCACATTCTCAGCATGCTTATAAGTCAATATTACTACAAAACAGTTTATCCAAATTCTAGATGTCTCATGGGAAACTGGCCCATTTATCTGCCTGAGATAAGAAAGGAATGCCAGATACTTGAACTGTTGTTTTGCAGTTATGTTTGTTTGCTTTGAAATTCATTGTTGCATAAAATTATCTAATAACCCAGTGAAAAACAGGTGCCCAAATGTACATGAACTAGATCGGAAGTTACTATTTTGTCTGTAGCGCTTTCCTACAGGCAAAGCCATTAAATATAGCAACTGTTGACATCTCCTTGTATAGTCAAGAGGTCAATCAGATGTTAATGCATCAAATCTTGAGATTTTGCCTGATTACATTTTTGATGTTCAGCATCTAATTTCATTAAAACTCTGAAAAGAACCTATTTGCTTGTGCTGGCCGAAACAGATACAGTCTTTACATAATACATACAGATACAAATATCCTGCATTGAGATAGATGCAGTTTTAAGCCATTGATTTATTCACAGTAATGTTTTTACCAGCACAGATTATATCCCATGCATCACAAAATGGAAGAATTATTATATCTTTAGGCTTGGGGATTTCTGCACTATGTGGTTCTGTGTTGTGTTTTTTTAGAATAGTGCTCTGTCAGTTTGTTTCATGTAGTTGCAGGGATGGTGCTTCCATTCTGCTCTTTGCTTTTCTGTCACACTGAGTTCCCACAATAAGAATTTTTTTCTCAATACCAGTGCTGAACATCATATGGCCTAATTTCATTCCATTACTTTTCTTTTATCCTTGTAAACCAATTTTTCTGTCTTAATGTCTTTCATACACTTCAACTACATATTTAAAAAGTCATTCTGCCTTTTTCCTGGTACATTGGTTGCTACTTAGACAAGTTATGCCTGACTTTGTTTTGTGCTTTTTCATCATGAGTCCAGTTTCCTCTGTTCTTAAGATATTATTTATGAATTTTACCCAGCATATTGTCTACAAATATTTAAGGTAGAGAGTTACAAATGAAATACTAAAATTTAGTTTACCAGGAGCTATTATGAGGGGAGCTACATCTTTTCTGTTCTATAACACTGTAACAAAAGCAAAGTTGTATTTGTTATTTTTGTCTTAGTTCACTTTAGTCTCATGTCTAAAATTACTGCTGTCATGGATTCAGGTTCAGGTTTTTTTCTAGGCGAATTTCAATCTGAGGTCGCAAGGCTTTTTTTTGTGACCTTTGAGGTTAATAGATAATTCAGCATGGTAGCAGAAAGGGTAACAGTTTTCCTCCCTTCCATTAGCAAACCTCTGTATGCTTGTGTTGCTGTTATGAGAAGGCATTTGCTGATTTACTTTTTTCACTGTTTTATTCTTCTTAGAGGCTGTGGTTCAATTTACTGCATTCCTTGGAGGTTTGACATGTCAATTAGATGTTATCGACAGTAATAGAAGGGCAGTTGCTGTAAATGTGAAGCTTTTACGAGTGGGCCATGAAATCACACCCAAGGGAATGTAAGAGAAAAGTGTGATAAATACAGTGTTAGACTACACGCTACAAAGGAACTGATTAATAGGGAGCATGATTCTGTCTAATATCTCTAAAAATATTGTTTATATATTTGCTGTTAATCAACTACTGCATTTGTAGGAAAAGTTATATAACAAAGTAGCTGTTGTAGGATTATGGGGGGGGAGAAGTTTTCAAAGTTAAAAGCATCCTACTAGTTGTATTACTGGGTATGTTAATGCATTGGATGGATTTTCCTATCTTTGCTATCTCTATGAACATCAGGAGCAATAACTATTGGTAATGAGTAAGCATAACAAAACCAGTTCAACCTCTAGGATTGTGAAGGTTTGTCTTCTGCATGTGTGCTGTGGTATACACAAAAGCATGTAACATGAACTCAGAGGTCAAGTTACTTAAGTTCACAGCCTTCGTTTGCCACCACTGCTGTGCCCCAAGGATATATGTGGAGACACCACATGTACAGTTCTTGCTGCAGCATAGAAATTTGGCTTATGCCGTTAGCAAGCAAACTGCTAATAATTTCATTTTGTATAAGATATTTAAATATAAACTATATTTCTGGAAGCATAAAAAACCACCTCTTGAACTTGAAAAAGTGTGTGAGCAAGCTAAATTTTATGAGCTTATGCAGTACGAAAATGCTTCTGATTGCCTACATTAGGATATGGATATATTTGAAAATTGGTTACTACATTTAGTTAGAAAAATAATTACTACTTTGAGTTTTACCATTGCTTAATTTGACTATGCTTTAATATTTTCTTTATGTAGTATTTTTTCTAAAGCGGCAAAAGTGTCATTAATGAAGCTATGAAGCAGGGCTTACTAAAAGTTGTCTTTTACACTATAAGCCTGATAAAGATGTCAGAAAGTCAGTATAGACATCATTAAATCTTTTTTATGTCAGAGTTTTTATTCTGATAGGTCTGCTTTATCAAGTCCACATTTGGTTTCTACAATAAATCATATGTAATAAAATATTCAGAGCAGTTTAGTAAATGTTCTTCTAGAGAACAGGTATTTTGTTTAAATTGGTGGGAGGGGCCAATCATAGGGCAGAAATAACTACTAATTTTGTTCAGGTGCTTTAAGAATTATGTGTTCCCTATGGGAACTGTGTTTAGGATAGAAACTTGAGGGGAGTTTTCCCAGAAGGTGAGAATGCAGATTTTTACTTGTCAATATATAAAGCTGTTATGTAACAAATATTGTGACAGGTGATTTTTAGTAGTATTTATTCTCACATTTATTCTAGATTCTCAATGTATTTCTCTTAACCATTTTTTATTACCTCTGCCATTAGTACTTCAAGTCCTTTTTAGCCTGTTTTTTTTTTTTTTTCCTAATGAGACTGGATAAAATATATTGCTGTCTCATCGATGGACTATTGCATAAATATAACCAAGATGCATAAATATAACCACGAGTTTTACCTCTGTCTCTGAGAGCTGCAGAGAAAAAACTGTTACTTCTAGCTTGCACCTTCCTTGCTTCTTTGGAAGTGCCACATTTGATGGGCCCCCTTTTTAGAGAGTGCTGTTATGGTGACAGCAAAATTGATGGAAACTCAGTCTTAGGTCTCAGTTTTGAGTTGAGTAGACGAGGGGTAGGACTGCATTTAATTTTACTTAATTTAGAACCCAAGATACAGATTGATCCCACATAATATTTTCCTCCTCATGCTTTATTTTCCCCCTCTGGCTTGGGATGGCAAGGCAGTGGAGGCTGAGCCAGCTACCCAGTTTGACTTCTGTGCTTTATGGGTCTGACTCTGAATTAATTGTTAAATTACAGCTTTAATAGGAGAGGGAGTACTACTTCACTTTATTGTTTAGTACTGTTATGGTGGAAAACATGTTTTTTATAGGCAATATATAAGGTAGCTGTAGACCTTTTTGGTATTTTACAAAGAAAAATGCCTGTATAACAATAACTGTTACAGCATTTTTAGTGCATGCTTCTGTGCTCATAAACCAAGGGGTGTAGCATCATGCACATCATGCAGAACATACTATGGTACTTCTTGAGTCTCTGTTGGCTTGTGTATCTATGTGTGCAATTTTTTGTTTGGCAGCATCACTTGCTAGTTACTTGCTGCCTTGTTTACATCAGTACAGTCATAGACTGATGTATGGAAACACAACACAACTCTTCTTTTCCTGTGATCTGCTTTTACAAGCATCTCCTCACTATTCCATCATAATAAATGCTGTGTTTCTTTAAAATATGTTATATATGTTTCAAGTTGAAGAAGTCTGTATCCAAATAAGCTAAGAAGTATTTTGTCACTTACTGTATAGAATGAGGCATATGTGGACAAATATTAGAAAGTAAATTAGAGGTTAGTTGTTGATATTTGACATTTTTTAGGGTGTGGTGTTCATTTCCACATTTGTTTCCTGCTCTGCTTTGCTTTTCTTCTTGGAGTGGGGAACAGAAAATGGAGGTTATATGTCACCTTGGAAAGTGAGGACAAACAATGTGCACACATAAAAAGTACATGCTTAGTCTGAAGTAATTACAGTTGTTGAATGAACAGTTACAGCTTGTTGAATGTTAGTTACATGTAGTGGCTTTCTCTTTCATCTTACATCTGAATTTGGTTTCAGCTATAGTCAATGATGCTGTGGTGATCTCACAGCATGGAACTATTCTGTAGTGCCAGTGGCTCATTAGAAAACCTCAATAAAAGATAAGCTTCCACTTCTTTCTTAATTTGTTCTTTCTGGAAGATAAGGAAATAATGCGGAAGGGTTGCTATTTATAGCCTATTACATGTAATAAATCATTAGAAAGATAGCAGCTTTTCATAGAACTGACTAGGCAAGGATTCCAAATGCTGAGAAAATCCATTTAATTTTTTAAGAGGTGAATTGCTATTTTGAAGCTATAGTAGCTTAAGCAATAGCAAGTTATTGTTACAATTTACCTGGACATGAATATTCCTTGCATTCTTCTTGCAATAGCCTAATAAAGAAAAAAGACAGGAAGAAACATGAAAGTGGAGGGGTTTCCAATGATTTTCTTCTTCCTCTGAATAGAATATGGTGAAGAGATTGTGGACTGTACAAAGCCATTGAGTTTTCAGTGACAGCTGTTGCTGTTGGAGAGATGAAAGCATTTGGCCCAAGAGCCTGTTAATGTGTTTGAGCAGAGAAAGTGATTTTCATTGCGAGGAGCTCTAAGTGAGACAAGCAGAGTCAGAGAATAAGAGAGCAAAAGATAATTATCTGAATTATGTTCAGGCTATTATAGAAGACGAATATAGTTAAAATGTAATTAAATATGACAGGCTTACAGGATGCAAGCATGGCTGTGGAATGCTAATCATCCATTACTGCATCTCCTTAGGGGTGTCAGGCAGAAGAAGAGAGAAGTCTGGTGGCTGAGGTGAGATGTCGAGTGTTAAATAAAACACCATAGGACTGTAACAAGGGTAATTTCTCTTGGGAAATGGAGCTGTGGTATCAGGAGACCTTTACTAGCCAAACAACTTGTGCTGCATTTCAGCTTGAGGACCCTGGTATAAATCTGAGTAGGCTGGTAGTCCCAAGTCTTTGAGAGATGTAAACCTCAGCTTGAGGTAGTGATTATTTCTGTTGTAAAAGTGATGACCAGGGCTGCTTCAGATTGAGCAGCAGATCTAAAAAGGAATCAAACAGCAAGAGAGGTGTGAAAGCCAAGAAAAAGATCACTGCCTGAATATCTAAAAAAGTTAAACCCTGAAAAATTTATTTGTTACAGGTTCACTAATAAGGAGTATTTCTTTATCACAGAGATATAGAAAGTCCAAAACCAACAATATCAGTTTATGGGAGAAGTAAGTTCTGATAGCTTCTTCATGACCGTGTCATCGAATCATAGAATCAGCTGGGTTAGAAAAGACCTTTAAGATAATCAAGTCCAACCGTTACTCCAGGACTCCCAACTCCACCACTAAACCATGTCACTGAGGGCCTCATCTACACAATTTTTGAACACTTCCAGGGATGGTGATTCCACCACTTCCTTGGACAGCCTGTTCCAATGCCTGTTCACCCTCTTAGTGAAGAAGTTTTTCCTGATACCCAGTTTAAACCTGCCCTGGCACAGCTTGAGGCTGTTACCCCTTCTCCTATCACTTGTTACTTGGGAGAAGAGACCAGCCATCTCCTCTCTCCATTCTCCTCTCATTAGTTGTAGTGAGCAATAAGGTCCACCCTGAACTTCCTTTTCTCCAGACTGAACAACCCCAGGTTCTGTAGGATTTTAAACTTTTTTATTCAGAATAGTTTCAGAATATTTTCCAAATCAATAAATAGGGAAATCTGATTTTTACATCACCACTCTCCTTGCATAAACTCCGTGTGTGTAAATGTGAAAGCATATGTATAATACACACTATTGCAATACTTTGAGAAGTAGTGTTGCAATCATCTGGTGGTCCCAGGCACTCACCTTTGTCCATGAAGAGAAACTGCCTGGCTGTAATATTAGTAGGAAACTCAAGGAGAGATTTTCCCATGTTTAAGAAAAAAAATGTTTAAATCATAGAAGTCTTTCAGGTCTTGAGACAGTCAACAAAATAGTTCATTCTTATTTTATATTTTATTTAGAGCTTGAAGAAACAACCTGAAATTTAAAATAAGAAGGACATAGCCACATAAGGGATATAAGTAAACAATACCCTTAGGTAGATAACTGCTGTACCTCTATGGCCTGACACAGACCGCACCTTTGTATTATGATGAGTAACTCTAATTACATCCATTACTGCATGCAGTAATACCAGTAAACTACTTAAAATTAGGTCTTGATTGGGCTCATAATCTTCTTTAAGCAAATATAACCTGACAGCAGTGATAAAAGTAAGAGTTTACTAAATTAAACCCAGAAATGCTATGTTTATGACAGAGGTTTTCCTACTAAGGGAAAAATCAGGTTCTTGACAAATAGAAACCAAGCAGTTCATCCTGCCAGGCTTTGGGGTAGTCTGCTGATGGCAAGTGTTGTTTTATTCCAGTTTTGCTTTGGTCCCTTATTTCTTACATGGACACTTCCAAAGGTGTTCTAAACACATTCAGGAAAACTATCCCATATTCTTCTTCTGTAATGAGTTAATCAAGTTATCCATTTTATTTCTGAAGCCTTCTGTGACAGTCTAGTTTTGCTAAAAATGTTAAATTATGTATCCTGCTTTCACGTTTAATTAATACAAAATAATTTAAATTCTAATGTTTTCAGGTACTAATCTAGTGTAATGGAAGACTGGCATCAAACTGAAACCTCTGGTTCCCACTACTCTTTTTGTTTCTTCTGTTTTAACTCTCAGTGTATTCTGTAAAGGTATTACATGAATACCATACACAAAGGTATGGTAAGAACTGCTGGTTTTCTGCTGTGTATTAGGCTGATTGAGGTGTACCTCACCCAGATCGGAAGAGTATGAATGAGGAAGGAAAATTATAGTGGTCCCAATCTACTCCTGGTGCTCTCAGTCTAGCCCAAAAAGTTATATTCCAGCTTTGGGCGTTGGTCTGTTCTCCCCACTGCTTCTGTGTCAGGATGGGGAAATCCTCACAGCCTGAACTGCAAAGAATGCTGTATGTCACCTATAATTTACTGGAAGGACCTTGGCCTGCACAAGGGAAGCTTGACTCCTCTGCCTCGACTGCTCCACTTAGAGTAGAAGGAGTTTATTTGAGGTTTTGGGTGTGGGGGGTTTTCTTTCCCTAGAGCTGTAATTTCTTTAACCAAGCTCTGATGAATTTTCATGAGTAGTTAACAGGTGGATGCATTAACTTTTATTTATCTGATCTTTTGTTTATCTAACGAGTCAGTATTAGTCAAGGATTTTAGACTTTGATTCAGGCTTTTTTTCTTTTACCATTTTTTTACCTATGAGCAATAGTGTGGGTATTATTCCTGCATACAAATTTTAGTAGCATACAGTATGTATGAAAACATATAAGCAGAGTCAAAGCACTTTAAAAATAAAAAGGAACAAGGAATGCTGGAAATCTGGGCAATGAAAAGTGTTTATTTACCCTATTAAGTGATAACAGTATGTAATGTCACTTGAATGGATTCTCTGTATATTCTACTGCAAGCTGTTGTGACTGTGTTTAATATTGGTATGTCTTTCTGGAATTTTTTTGAAGATCCTGGCAAACAATCACTTTTGATAAACAGCCTGCATCTTTTATCAGAATAGTCGGAACGCACAACACAGCTAATGAGGTAAGGAACTTTTAAGAAAACCTGTATTCTTCATGAATATGCAGTAGCACAGCTTTCCATATCTTGCAGTGAAATTAATAATGCATTCTAAAATGTACTCGCTTCATTTTGCTTTCTCTGGCAATCTAGCAAAATAAGAATGAATGCCTTTTGTATTGGGGTATTTGTGAACTGTGTTACCATCTTTCTCGATTTGAAGGATTGTTGCTAGTCTGGGGTTTGCAAAGTAAAGTGTTTCTGGCTTTGCCCTTTCCATAGTGCCGTCAAACATTCCTGTTGGGTTTGGTTTTAAATTAATCCTTACTTGATGTGTGATGAAAATACCATTTTAGTGCACTAGAGAAAGGTGTATAGTCTCTGATTATTTGTTTCTTTCACCATTATATTTTCTTTCTAATGAATAAATCATAAGAAGTGTCTCAGTCTTCATAAGAGCATCTTATTTGCATAAGATTCTCTTATAGTTAATTTTCATATCTGGTAAATCATTTACCAGTAGTCACCAAACCAAAAGACTCTTTTCAATTCATTTTACACAGAAAAAAAATATTTTGCCCTGAGTGACCGAGTGCAGTATCATCCTTTTGTTGTTTACTTGTGCTTCTGTCTTTTGTAATTGTGTATTGTGTCAGATGAAGTCCAGATTTACAATATGTTAATTTAAGAATATATGTAAGTCTTTGTGAAATTAGGACCTTATATGCTGAGCTTATAAGAGGCACCAAAAGCTGCTGCTTCTGCGTGTATGCATGCGTCTCTACATCCCATATATGTAGTTCACTACAAATCATTGTATTTTCACACTTTACAATAAACTGTGGATAGCACTATTAAATTTGTAGTAATTAGAGGTTGTCAACTCTAGGAGTCACAATTTCTGGTCATATTCAGCATTATGGGGTTGCTGGTTCTTAAGCATTGGGAGAATTGTCAAATAGCATTGTTTATGTCCAATTTTAGAGCAATTATTGCAAACATATGCCCCACCAGATGTGAACATTAGTTCTTGGCAGACAATTGGAAAAAAGCTGACCAATCAACTGAACTGGGAAGGCAGTTCTTTTTCTTCCTAAGCACTGTCTCTTGCAGTGTACACTTCAGTCTTAATCAGTGAGTTCTTAATACTACAGAATCAGAAGCTGCCTCCAGGATTGTTGTAGATGCATGAAGAAAGCCTTTTCCATTACTGATTCATACAGAGTGTCTTGTTTGCTCTCATACCAGTCTCTGTAAGTTCTCATCTCTATTAAAAAAGAATGAGGTGCAGTGTTTAAACTTAGCAAATCAGCCTATGGGAAACATTACCTCCAACTTTTGATTCGCAAAGGTAGCCTTAAGCCCTGAAGAGTAATTAGCTTTTAAACACAATTCTAATTTCAAATTGGTTATTATTTCCAAGGAATATAATATCCTGTGTAGTTATTTACATGGAGCATTGCATAACTGTAATGAAGATCAGTATGTGCAATCTGAGGTTACAGCTGTTCATGTAGAGGCTCAGTGGAACTATAAACAGATGCTGCTGTTCTAGGTCTTTTGCTCTTTTGTTTTTAAAATCTGTACACAACACTTTTTTTTATTATTTCTCCTAAAGATTATGGAGGAGGAACATGATCAGCATGTACCTATTACTGAATTGCATTTTTGATTTGCATTAAATAGATGCTCTGTAACATTTTGTCATAAATTTTCATTTTCCAAATCAGGTATCAAGATATTTTTCATCCTTCCAATTTAACTAATAACAGTGTAGCCAAATTCTTGGTTTGTTCTGGAGTCTATAGTCTCAGTAGTCTCTTCAGGAGGAACACAAGCAGTTTCCAGATTTACTTACCCACGGCTGGCTATATTTATTTTATGTCAAACCACTCTCGTTTTAAGCAGTAGATGCTAATGGCGGCATATTCTCATCAAGGAGTTTTACTGTAATAGGTACAAAAATAGCCCCTATTTGTTTTACTGATATATACCTTTGAACTTTGAAGCACAATCTGTACTTTCCAAAGGGAAAAGCTGATTTTTGGAATTGGAAAAAAAATCCCATAAAATTTCTCTATTTTGTGAATTATTTCATCTTTTAAACTTACTGTTTCATATGCCAGGTTTTCCAAGTTTTGAAAGACATGTTGTTCACGGATTTTGGTGGGGTTTTTGGTTTTGGGGGTTTTTTTTTAGGTTCGGGGTTTTTTTTGACCTGGCTTCGAGACATCCTGCTTTTATAAAGAAAAGGATTATTTTTCCTTAGTCCTTGCCATCATTTATTTGTCAGAAAGGTCACCTAATACTTCGACTGTTTAAGTTTTATCTTCTAGTTCCTCTTCAGTATTACTGACCTGGAAAGGACACATAAGTTGCTGATGTGAGAGCTTTATCTTACAAATAACTGCACCAGTGTATATGTACTTGGCCTTCCTGTTTTATTTGTTAGACTTTTCTTAAGATCTCCATGAGAAGTATACCATGCTGTTGACCACAGGATGATGCTGAACTGTCATCTCTGCCTTTTGAGAGAAACACATGCAGGATTGTTTGTTTTAGTAATATCATTCTGAAATAGGTAATTCTGATACTAGATGAAGCAAATGAGCTCAATTGTACTTTTGTGCTCTCTGCTTCTTTCACAAGCAGTACTCTGCTTATTGAAGTGGCAGGGTAACTGCAAACAGTGTTGTAAATTCACAGGCTTGTTAATGTACCAAATGTTGAGTTGAGCATTAAGTATTAAAGAATCAGTAGAAAGGACAGCTAGAATTTAAGAATCGGGAACTTCAGACTTTGTAGACTAGTGTTAGCTAAACTGCAGTCATATCCATACTGTATTTAAAAAAGCATTCATTACTTTGTAAAGTGAAGTTTTAAATAAAAAACACTACTGGTGTGGAATACAACAGAAACATAGAATCTTGTGACTTTGAGATTTCCATCACATTCATTAGGCTGTGCTGCCTTTAAAGGAAAGCAGTGTCTTACTGAGGTGGCACGGATGAGATAATACTGTTTTCTTCATGTCCTGATGCTGATACAAGCAGCTGGAAAAATAGCCGTTACTTTAAAGCTGTTTATTTTACATCCCACTTTACATGGGAGTGGAATGCATATAAAAGGAGCTTCTGAAGAAGCGTAGCTGAATGCAAAAATTGGCTTCTCAAAAACTGTAAACAGGTGGAGAGAATTCATGCCACTGTAGAAGTTAGTTCAGCTTTAGAAAAAAACTCATCAGAAACAAGGCAGAGAAAAAATATTTGTGCACGTATGTCTATGTGTGGGTATGGGTGTAGATTTATAAAGGCATAGCAATACATCTTTATTTGAGCATGTATTTATATATAGAAATATAAACATGCATTGCTATGTATCTGTATAAAAAATATAAAAGCCTGCAAGAATTCTTACACTGAGAGGCACAAGACAATATAATGGGGTTAAAAAAAACCCAGTGATTAAATATGGCTTTCTATTCATTTCATGTATGCTGCCAGAATTGGAATTAACTAGCTACGTTCACAGAAAAGACCCTGGGGCTATTGCAGATGTGTTGCTGCAGTCTGTTCAATGTGCACATGAGTGGGGGTGGTCAGAAAGAATAATAGGGTTTTCAGTTGTATTGCAGAAAGGATAGAAAATATAAAATTCTGTAGTCTTGTATGAATATGTAGTATACCTGTGTCTTGCTTATGATGTTTGACTTTTGCACACATTCATTTGAAAGGGTCTGGGAAAGGGCAGTTAAGATTAAAAGATTACCTTTGTGAGAATAGCTTTAAAGACATGATCTACTTGCAGGAAGAATAATAGAAAATGTCATAAAAACAGACAAAATTAAGTGTTTAAAATTCAGGATGTAATATTCATTAAGCTTTAGCTATAAAACTACTATGCATGAGAAAATAGCAGATCTTAAATTAGTGTAAGAAAACATTTACTTGTTTAGTACATGGCAAAGCTGTGCAATTCATAACGACAAGAATTCAAATGGAAAGAAGTTTTGTAGCAATTTTAAAGAGTTCCTCCCCTTCTTCTCTCAGGCACTTCAAGAACAAGTAGAAGTAAGAGTAAGTAAAGTAGAAAATAAATTGGAAAAATGCTTAAACATGTGGTCCTTTTACTCTAAGACACAGTCACCTGTACAGTGGTCCCAGGTATTGTTTGAAAAATCAGAAAATGATCACTGTTTGAAATGGAGTATTTCATCTGATAAAGCAGCAGCCTTCTTGGATGCTCTGAATGCCTTTCTGCATACTCCAAGATCTGTCTGTAGAGCTACTGTTGCTGTTACAGCAGAGGGCAATCTTGAAATAGAATCATATTCGTAATGATTTAAATTTCATTTCTAGTGTGCATGAATATTCAGTCTTTTGAGGAAGTAATTAGATCATAAGATACATTTAAGACAATATAATAGTTGTTGTCATCTGATACCATGTAGTAGATATTTATGCTACTTGGCAAAGAAAAAAAATCATTTACAAATATCTCTGTATACTTTGTAACCATCTTTCTGAATTTTGGTGCCATGTGTAAAGGTTGCTATTATTTGAGAGCCTTCTCTTACTCCATTTGTATCTCTTTTAATATGTTTATGGCCCATGGATAGTTGGTTTTGACTGCATGGTGAAACATTCTAATTTGACTAAGTACTTTGACACTGATCTGGCCTGCATACTTCCATATACACTTTGTCTTACTTTGATCATGCTTTTGCCAGCATTTAATTGTTTTGCCTTATCTCCATTTCTTTGTTCTCTCCAGGTGTTTCACTGTGTGCATTTTGAGTGCCCAGCACAAAACGGTACCCACAAGGATGAGAGTAGTAAGGAAGTGGCAACAACAGAGGTGGGGACTGGTGGACAACAGCTTGTTTCTCGCCCTGTTCGAGCTGCAAGCACTAGTTCCCTGCATTCCCCTCCTGGATCCACCTCGCGTTCACATGCTCACCAGCCGTAAAGGAGATTGAAAGGGGGTTTTAGCACCCCTGCTGACGTTACATAAAATGATACTCGGAACCTTCTTGTGCTGGCACCTTTTCTTTCTTTCTCTCTTTGAACAAAGGGGACCATGTCTGAAAGCTGGAAACGCTGAAATGGAAAAGGCTTTTCCCAAGGACATGAAGAGTCTGCTTCACTCTCCTCAATTTGTTCAAATCAGGCTGATCTCCGAGGGGGGAGAAAATAGGTCTTCAATCTTCATCAAGTACCCCATTAACACCCTACCTCTCTAATCTAACCAAGGCAAGGAGAACAGAAGAAAAAAAAAAGGCAGAGCTACAATGGAAATCTAAAATGACTCAAGCAGAATGAAAGGTATATGAAATAAGTATTTGTTCCCTCAAGGCTCCCATTAGCAAAGAGAATGTTTTGGAACACATCAGTCCAGAATATATGTTATTTTTAAAAGTTATTCTTCATTCACAATCTTTGTAACTAGTAATCTGTTTTCTAAATTGTTTTGACTCTATATTCCACTATGTCTCTTATTTTTGGCTGTAGCAAATGCTGTGCGGTAGATTAAGGAAGTATCAACATGTTTACCTGCTGAGATGAAAGTTCCCTCATTCATCAGTGGGATGACAAGAAAAGCCTTCATGATATCAACAAACTAATTAATGAATGCTATATTAGTCTTGACCTTAGTTGACTTTTCAAAGTACAAAATTGTCATTTATTACACTTAAAAAGGAAATTGCTCAATCAAGCATCCACCTTGTAGAAAAATGTATTTTTTGTCCCTGAAGATAATTAGTTAAATTTTACCTGTATTTCTACAAAAACTTGCAACAGATCATCAAAAAATGGTTTAGAAAAGTGGAACTGCAACTGGTCACTGACAAGCAGTTGTTCGAACATAAAAAGAATTTGCAGATACTTTTTTTTTTCTAAGTAAAAAATGTTGTGCAATCTGAAGCTGAAAATTCAAAGGCCGTGTGTGCATAAACCTTTCACATAATCTTCATAAAATATGATGCTTTACACAGCATTGTAAAAGATCTGGCTTTTACTTTGCAATCACAGAATTTGTTATCCATGTCTGTCTGGATTACATTGCCTGCTACTTTGCTTATTCTAAGCATTTCCACATTGATGATGACGCAGTCTCTTACTCTCCAGATCCATGTGGCTTTTTGGAAGAGCTCCATTCCGGTCTTTCAGTATGGGATAAAGTGATTTTGTATTAAGACAAACGCTGATATAATTGGCTAAATTGATTAGGGGGGTTGTTACTCCTCACAAAGTACATTATAATGGAAATGTCAGCCGTCCAGTTTTATGAACTTGGAATTTCTTGTGGTTACAAATAGCCTTGTCAGAAGAAAACAAAGCTAGTGTAGGATAAATGTGGTTTACCTTTGCATAACCATAGTGATAAAGTGAGTTATATCAACATAGGAAATAGAGTGTTAATTTATCACACTAGTTAATTTGAAAGAATTTCCCTGTTGGATACTGGTTGTGCAAAACCAGAAAGAGATATAACAAGTGGTAGAAATGAATTAGTAGAAACTTCAGAGGAGAAAAGCTTCCTTTTTCATGATTCAAATAAAATTGATTAGGCTTTATCAATAATAATATACTATTTCTCATTGCCAAATTGCAGTTGAGTTCTAACATTTGTATACTGTCCCCTCCCCATTCCTGTCTTCTGACTTGTGAATGTCTGTTGGTGAAGATGCATGCCCATTGCATTACAGGTAGCTTAGAATATTTGCCACAGCTGCCTCAGGCACTCTGGAGTTCTGAGGCAGGATACTGCTCGTGCCAGCTAGCACCTAGTCTAGGGCGCTGATTTATGGCTTCACAGCCTTTAGAGCATGAAATAATTGAGACCGGTTACAGGGGACGCAACTCTTGTTTAAGTGTAGGTCAAAAAAAAATTGGATTTCTTTTTTTTTTTACTTCCTTAGAAAAGCTTTCTGGCTTTACTTTTAAATTCTGGTTGTAATGTTAAAAGTAATAAGAAGCATGGAGCATGTCTTGTCATTGGTAGATAAGTTCTTCCATGTCAGTGGTGGTGTTTCTTTGCAGTTTGTGCAAAGGGCATAACTTCCTAGCTCTGAGTCTTTAGTAGTCACCATCATAGACCGTTTAAAAAAAAAATAGATTTTAATAAGTTAATTCCAGCTGTTCTGAGTCCAGGCTTTTGGAGAAAGAACAGGATTTTCAGCTTGTAGTCTTTTTGCAGAATTAATTTTTATGATAAAAATAAGTCTTGTAGACTATAACCTACTGAACATGTTTTTGATCTTGTCGTATGACTCACTGTTGAACTGAAATGTCTGTTTATTTCCCATGATGTTCACCTTCTGCTTAGAATCTGAGTGAACAGATCTGAGCAATTCCCAAAGCAAAAGCTATCAAGTACTACAGACCTTCCAGTTCCCACAAAATCAATCAAAACTTGAAAACCTTGTATTGTCCCTTCATACAGGTGAATATAAATTTTTAGTATTAGACTGATCTCAGTCACACATGGCCTTTCTTAATGTCTTTATTTTCTTCTGTTCTTCTCAGAATCTGTAACTGGGTGAGTCCAATGTGATCATAGAGCTCCCAGGCATTTAAGACAAACTTCATATTTTCTAGTGGGAATCCTTTAAGTTTTTATTCAGAGAAATAATGTTGAAATGTTTAAGGGACCTGAACTGTGCTTGGTCTTCTAACACTATCCTCGAACAAACACCCCTATTATCTGTATTGCCTAATACAGGTCTCTGTCTTAAACACTGTGTCAGCAGCATATTACTAGTGGCAAAGGAAGGTACCGCACAGAACTGATTAGTGGTTTGATGTGAATGTTCTCATTCTCTCTAATTATTGTCTGTTTTACTGACTCCTAATTTCATATGTAGTTCTTGTGTATTCTTCTGAAATATTTTTTTCTTTTTTTTTTCCTTCAGTGGAAGTTGTGCTATTACAGCTTAATATCAGAGTTTATCAGAGTGATGAAATACTATAATTATTCAGAACTGTTATCACTCATGTTTTATTTCAACAGGTGTAGAGCAGAACTGACCAGGTATTCATTGCTTTCTAGTCAGAAACTATGAAATAGACCTGCTGTTAGATTTCTGCATAATGGAACTAACTGTATTGTCACTATTGAGCCGTTATTTCTGTTTAATACTTTAGTATCTTTAAATTCCCCTGACCTCGTTTTCTCAGTTTTTCTTCCATAGGTTGAATTCAGACAGGCTCAACTCATGGAGCTCAGTAAAGCTCTTTCTAAAGTATCTTTATTTAATTAACTTATTCCAAGTGCATTTAAAAGATTTTTATTCATGGAAATGTACAGCCAAACGTATCTGGGAAAATTAATTTCTGAAGTGAGCAAAAACTGTGCAGCCATTGCCAATCAGCTCTAGACCAAATTCAAATGGCATGTTAAATGGAGTTACAATGAGAGAAGTTAATCCGTGTCTAATGTAAAAGACAATACAGAGGATGAATCACTCATTTTGTTAGAGAAGGAACAGTTCTTTGTTGCCATTCTCTTCTTTCAGAGCTCAATTTTTTTGTCCTCATGAAAATGAGTTTTTCTTGTTTATTATGACAAGCACAGTGCTTCACAGTATTACTGAAAAATTCAAATGAATTTAATGCATCTTCAGCTTTACTAATGATAACATTAAATTAGAGAGTTTTCGGTTTAGTATCTGATTTGATGAGCTGGTTTCCATGAAAGAAAGTGAGAGATGTCCATAATTGTCCCACTCTAAGTAAATTAAGTTTTTCAACCAAATGCATGTGAGCATCTACTCATTATTCAGTGATGTATTGTGCATTTAGAAGAGTCAGTATGAAAACTGGAAGACAAAGTTAATGCTGTTTTTGTCTGATTGTTTTGTGTTAGTGGTTCTGGTTATACAGTGATGCCCACTCAGAGACACTCAATAAGGAATTAGAACTTAGATGTGATTTCACAGAAAGTAGACCTTGCATTTCTCTATGAAAGTATTAATTGGCTTACATTTTGACAGGTGTGTAAATACACTGTCAAATGGACAAGTGAATGCATTGATAATTTTACTGTTTGTAGTCAGCAAATAATCAGAGCCAGAAAGAGTTAATGTGTTCAAGAGTAAATATTTTATGCCATGACATCAGTTGCCAGAGGACTAAACCATGCTTCAGAAATAATAATTTCTAGATCCCAGAGGATGCTTGAGGCATGGTTCCCATTTCAGTTAATGGTGTATTTAGGTTAGAATCCTTAGGTTTTTTTTGAATTGATTGTTGTTGTCAGTTGAACTAGTTAAATCAGACATATATATATATATGTCTGTGTATATATATAAGCTCCACAAAGCTTTGCTCAGGATACAGAAAAAAGTCCCGTGTCAAGTTTTAGGTGTACCTAAATGTTCATATATGCATATGTTAAATTAAGCTAGTAGCTAATTATTTAGCTTGAATTTAGAATAGCTTCTAAGGCTCCAAAACTGAAAAAAAAAAAAAAATTTCCATGCAGGCAGGTGTGCAGTGCTGCTGTTGTGGAATGCTGACTGTATTTGATGTTTGCTTAAAAAATGCAAATGTCTAAACAAGGTGTGGGTGAGCAGGTCCAAAGCTGGATTTTGCCTAGTTGTTATTTGACTATAGAGAGGTGTATAAAATAGAGCAAGTTAAATGCTCATCTCAAAGAGGTGCAGTCCAGAGAACACACCTGTATTCCTCCTAGCTACCTTGTATGCTATGGCTTGCAGTGCTTACAAAGTGAGCCTTCATAGGATTTTGTTAACTGATGAAAAATACCTGCAGACTTTTTGTTGGCCCTTCACAAGTTTTCATTGCAAAGCATTGGCTGAAGTAATGTCAATGTCCCACCCATATTCCATGATGGGATCTGGGTCTGTGTTTAATTTTGAAAATGTTTACTAGAAAAATAGTTTTAAAGTCACCCTTCAACTTTTCTTAAATAAAGCAAGCTCAAATTAAAAACAGTAGTCTAATATGAGGAAACCGCAGGTATTTACCAATAGAGTGACTTCCAGTACAACTACATACCAGCTTTATAATACTGTGTTTAGCTACTATGATGTGTACAAATGGTGGAAGTGAAGAATCAGCTCTGCACATGCTTAGCATCAGACATTATTACCCAGACAGACATCAGAGCATTACTTCTTTTCCTTTTCCTTCCAGCCTAATAGAAGAGTTCAGCTCAGTGTTCTGAAAAAAACTGTAATTGATTCATTACCCAAACGTCATGGAAGTTCAGATCACTTTAGCTAAAATCTGAATGAGTGGCAGCTTCACCCTACAAAGGTGTAAACATGCCTCTCCAGTGCCTCCAGCTACTTTAGGCCCTGGGCTATTGTAGAGGAGGAGAGCTGCACTGTTCATACAACGTAAATACTTTTCCTTATTAGAACTCTTACATATTTCGTATTTATCATCTTGGCACATCTATTCTATTGATGCAGATACTCATCCTTTAGTTAAAAGAAAGTAACCTAGTTTTAGTTTCTCATGATTTTCAGAATTACCCAGTGACTCCTGAAAACTGGCAGATATACATCAAACACTTCAGTGTATGTTAAGTAGTCTGAAGAGTTTACAAAACTGACCTGTATGGTCTTTTACAGCAAATGCTATGTGTCCAGAAAATACCAGGTGACTCCTATAATACCAAGTAAGTTGGGCAGTATTACTGTTCAGATGGGGGTTTGTGCATCTAAAACTATGTGCCATGTAATCCAAGTGAATAGTTACCACCGCTTCTTTCTGTAGAGGAAGCAGGGAGCTTGCACACCTGCCAGAAACACACAGGTAATCACGTTTGGTCTATATCACTTTGTCACATCTGTTGTCTCTCTGCTCCTGAGCTATAGTTACTAGGTGATCTACGGTTAATACCTATAATGCGATAAATGTGTTTAACAGTAGATGTTAAATCTGTACATAAAAATTTTAGATTGTGCTTTTGAAGCATGGTCAGGCCACAGAATTGGGGTTTTGGCATCTTCTGTAGCTGTCTGTTAGGGTTTTTTAGTTATTTTCAGCTGCTAAGAGATAGTAGAATTCTTCACAGCAGTTTCTCATAGAGATTTGTCATGCTGAGAAACAGCTTTTGGAACAATCAAGTTGAGTTCATTGCTGGAGAATAGGGGCAGATTTCTGCTTTCTGCAGGTCAGGATCCTGTTCTGGTCATTCTGTAAGTTTGTTTATGCCATTTTTAATAACAAGGGCATTGGTGTTGCATGGTTTGGATCTATTTCAGGAATTATGTCACGATTTTGAGAGGCAAATACTTCGAGTGAATGCTTTTTGCAATAATATAATGTATATGGAACTTAGATGATTAGAAACGTATCACAGGAAGAGCTGGAGTTGCAAGGAACCATTCGGGTGAAAGACTCTATGTGTGCAAAACGTATGTGTTACCTAAATTGAAGTGACTATTTGCAGAGGTGTATTTCTACATGTCCTTTTTTTTTAATGTAGGAAATTTTGTTAAGGAATCTATCACTCATCTGAATGGGAAGCACTGAAAAAAAAAAAAGGCGGGGAGAGAAGTAGGGAGCAAGGCTTTAGTGGTTTTCATAGGAAGAGCAACACAAAGAAATGATTCTTGGGGTCTGAGCTAGTTCTGTTTGTCTCCAGTCTTCACAGCTCTTAGTTTTTGCTACATGCTTCCTCCAATCTTCTTGTTATTTCCTTTCTTTTCCTCTCTACCTAGCATCATAGCACTGTTGCTGTGGTGTTCCCTGGAACTTTCCTCCAAATTATAATTTATTAAGGATTTGGGTTTAGTTTATTTTTACCTCTGTCATATGCTGCATAAAATATCCTCATCCCCATTCATTCACATCAGACTTTAAAGGCAACAACCACTAGACTGTCAAGTGCTGGTGAGCAAAATTTAAATTTGGCTGTCTGTGGATTTGGGAAATACTAGCCCTTTTGGAGCTTGTGCTTCCATAATCTCTTTGCAGTCTGTTTGTTACCCTGGAGAGAAAAATCACGAAGAGGTTTTGAGTTAAGTAGTAGGTCAGGCTTTGTGCAGGCTTACGTAAGTTAAGTTTAAATATAAATTCGGCACCCATGTCCATTAACCTTCTCCAATATCTTGTAAATTTTTCTTTCCTTTCTGCTTTGCTCAATTTCATTATTATCACTGGTTTTCTTTCCAAAGTGAATGTTGTTCCTTCAGAGGTCATAAGTTAAATACAAGAAGCCAGGCTAAAAGTTCAGCATTTAATGAACTTTTTCACTCATTTATCTCAGTGCTCCCCTTTCTTGACAAACAGTAGTTTAAAACTATACAGTTGCATTCCCCTTCTCTGTAGCAATTATCATTGCACCTTGAAAGTTTTATGCATTACATACCTTTTCTTCTTTCTTGTATTTCCTAAACATAGAGTGGTTCTAAACTACCTCAGACCTTGTTGTGAACAGGTACGAGTTTCAGCTAAAGTTTTCAGACTATCGTTGTCTTTGAATGTTGTTTAGGTGCATGTGTATGTAGCGAAATCAACCTGCCAGACCCTGACTGCATTTTCAGGAATACCGTCTCAGTGAGGTGTGTAACTGGGATGAATTCACAGCTGTGCCCGTTCAGGCTCATACTGATATCTCTTTCAAGAAAACCTTTTCAGGAGCACAACTTCTGATATGGGAAGTGCTTCAGCTTTCTGGTCTTAGCTCCTTGAAGGAACATGATACTGCCTGCACTGGACTACTTTCACCTCTCTTTTGCCATGACAGCCGTCATAAAAATTGCATCATCAGAACTCTGTTCCTGGCTGTTAGCAGGAGCTGAGCTATTGTATTGGACTGTGCTTATCATAGGAGAATAAACCCCACGTGGCATGTTCTGATGACCTTGGTGACATTTTATTCCATGACAGATACGCATTGCCAACCATTTGAGCTAATTAGGTTTCAGATAAAATGATGGTTGCAGGTTGTGCTGCAGTGATCTGATCAGTAGCTTTGGGAATTGTCTGGTTTTGTAAGTTATCCATTGAACAACCTGGCAAACCTTGTTAGTACTGATTTCCTTTTCACCAGCAGACGTGCACATCATCAAACGAGTATTTTGTAACGTAGAGTTTTCTAATGAGCATCTAAAAAAAGAAGCATCGTAATTATAACCTTAGTAACAATGTGTGCATGTGTAATAAAAGTTATAGAATTATTAAACAACTATATTCTATGCATGCTCTAATATTATCAGCTGATAAGGAGAGGGTTCTGGAAAGCAAGGAAGGCTGGCTCTGGATTTCTCTTTTAAGGGTTTCAAAGAGCAGCAAAACTCGCCAGAGCAGATGCAGGACCAGACAATGCTCAAAGGAAATCATAAAGTGAAACTGTTGTGCTTTGTATTTATTTCTGGGAGGACTTTTCTTTATTTAACTTCACAGGAAAATATAGACTATATTTAAAATAGTGACAATTAGAAGTGCACCTTTTCATGAATGAGAGGGGTGTGATTTGAGAAATAAAGTGATCCTTTGTGTCTAACTGTTTGTCTGTAGTTCTGTTAAAATAATGGTAGAGCCTGTCTGGTGCTGCTCACATACTGCATGTAAGAATATAAGAGTTTTGGCAGAACTGGAGTGTTTTATCCAGCATGGTGAGGAAATGAATATCATTATCAATGATATATTAACTCATAATTCTATGGTTTTAATGTCAACATAGAAAACACTGGTGATTTTCAAAGTGATTTTCAGGCTAGTTTGCATCCATGAGACAATGCGAATGTGGAGAACCAACAGCTGCGAGAGGTTGCTACCAGCGTATGTCACTGTGCTCTCTGGAAGAGGTGTGTGAATGAGTTTTTCACTTTATTTCACTAAAAAGGAGGCAAATATTTTGAGACTTGGTAATCTATTTTTAAACAAACCAAAAAATGATTTATTTTTCAGAGGTGTTTAGCACTTCATTTCCATTGGACTGCCATGAAAGGTGGGAGCACTAAGGGTTTGATTTGTCAATATTAGGCGTTTATCTGCCTGGCTTATCCGCCTCTCATATTGAACAGTATTTTTGTAAGCCCTGCCTGGATTTCAGAACTTCATGCCCTAAAGCAGTGACTGTTTTTCAGTAACAATACATTCCTCTATTGTGTAATCTTTTAAGCAGAGGTAGGTATGTCGTGCTGTTCCTTTCATATATGTATATAACCTGTGTTACCTAGAAAGTTGAGAGGTCAAACTCAAAAGATGGAAGTCAATACCAGGTTGTAAGATGAAGCTGATGTACCACAGCAAACCATTCAATGCCATAACATAATTAAATGTAATGTTAGATGTAATTTCTTTTTTCCGTGTTGATTAGATTTTGAGAGTAAAATGGGATTTTAAAGTGTTGGATCCTGCTGTTCAGTTAAAAAAAATGGATATGTGGATTTTGCAGCACAAGCTGCCACTCACCTCAGTTACTAAATTGTGACACTTGAAAGGTGTGGGAATACGGATGCAAGGAAGCCTCACTTTGGAAATATTGTTTGCCTAATAGAGTGCAGACTGAATGTAATCCAGAAAATTGTATGATCCAGGTACTGAGAAGTAGCACAAGCTGAAGCCATCTGCATTCCCAGGCCATGTGTCCAAGTTGAAAAAAAGGTAAATGCTTTTTGCTCGATCTTGATGAATCGGGGCTTCCTGAGGGTTTTGGGGATTTCCATTGCAGCCCTCAGGCAAAATTCTGATTGTGTTCAAGATAATGCAATTCATAGCAAGTGTTGGTTATCTTTTACTAGAATTAAAAATACACCTAAAAGCACAGCGAGGAGAAAAAAATGTTGGATGAGAGGAAAGCTAAGAAGAAACACTCTTTCTTCTTGCTGTGGTAAGATTCCAGTTTATCTTTGTGCGTAGGCTTGTAAAATCACCAGTAACAGGCAGGGATCATGAAGGGAGTGCAGGCTGAAGTGGAAATACAGCTTCCTCTCCAAACAGTAGCAGAGTACAGAGTCAGTTTGAATGGTACAGCCTGAGGATTTATTTCAAAGTCATTTCTAATTCTAAGTGATGGACTCACTTGTTACGGAGCAGTGCCAATTGAAGCTTAAAACACCGTGACACACTGTTTGCATATGAGGTGGAAAGGCCAGATATATATCAAATCACAGTCATTTTACGTTCACTATATGGAGCAAAATGCACATAAACAGGACATTTTTGTTACTTACACATTTTGTAATTTACCTTCTAATAACTGCTGCTTAAATATTCTCGTAGGCTGCACTAAGCAAATTAAATCTGGAGAGTAGCAGTGGTTGCCTTGTAGCTTAAGGCAAAAAAGAACTAATCATGTGAGACCTTATTTGAGTCTCTGTATTTTTATGCTTTGTCATTCTCTTTCCCTTTTCCTCCCCAATAATATGCCAGCTTTAGCTGGAAAAGTGTGAGGTTTTTCTCAAACACATGAGGACTACTAAGGTGTATAGAAAAAAATATATCCCATTTAAAAGAGTGGATGCACCACAAAAATATCCCTTAATGAAGTTGAGTCATTGGGAAGTTGCATGTGCCTGGTCTATGCAGCGACCACTTTAGTCCCACTTAAAAGAGTGACACCTTGTTGTCTGCTTTTTAAGATATTACATTTGAATGTTGATGTTTAAATTGCTAAGCTTTTTTCTTGAAGACTGCAGGACTTGGGGAGAAAGTGAAATACTCACAAATCTTTGCTCCCCTCAGCAGCAAACTAACTGCTGCACAGGTTCCCTACTGGCTTGCAGGGAGGATGCAGGCTGGTTGTTACTGATGTGTCAGTGGAAATGCTCCCTTCTGTAGCTCTGTTTGATCAAACATCTCGCTGTGCTTTTTGAATGTGAAGTTTCGCAGCACATGTATGAGGGAGAGAGTGGTGTTGCTTAGCACTGAAATACCACCATCTCTGTGTTAAAATCAAATTGGCAAAAGGAGGTACTGTTAGAATATAAAAAGTGTATTTGGGTTCCTATTTGAACAGTTCTTTATGAGAGGACATTCTGCATCCTATGACAGCTTAGTTTCTTGGAGCCTTTGCTGAGCAACAATCTCCCTGTTCTGGTATCCTGTCTGATTGTAGCCCATAGCAGAGTGAGATTCTGTGAAGAATCTTATCAAAAGCTTCTTGGAAACCTAAATATAATATACAAACTAGATAATTGGCATCCTTGTGCTCACTGAATTTTTCAAGGGCCTAAGTGTATTTGTGAGGTAATTATTTCCTTTCCAAAGCCATCCTGAGTTTTCCCATCATTTGTTTCTGGAGGAATAAAGAGATGACCCGTGCCTCTGTGCACTGTGGAATAGCTTTTACATTTTCAGATCTGTCAGGTCATACATACACTTTTACCTGTGACTTGCTTGTCTGACCCCAATTTCATTCATAGTCTTTCATGACTACTTATAGTCTGGTGTTTAGAAGACCGGAGCTGCTGCCTTGGGGCCTGCATGTGCTTGTGTGCAGGTAATCCACATGCCCCAGCCATGGAAGCGTATCCAAGGAGTTTACTCATCCTCATGGAGCGGTAACTGCTCTCCAGAGCATCCAACTTCCTTGTCTGCCCTTAGCAACTGCCTTGCGCCTTTGTTATTCTCAAATTGCATGTCTTAACTGCCGCCTTTGCCTAGAGGTGATGCATACTTGCGCATGTTTCTGTGTAGCTCATGTATAGAAATGGGTACAAGCAAATCAGCTGTGTTCATGCACACGCTTTGCTAATGAAAGATCCCTAATTTGATTCAGAGAATTTGTGAGCTTCGAAAATGTGTGCTGTTGTATTCTTAGATCGAAAGTTTTGCTGCAGATTCCAGGATTGCTGCTTGAAACCACATAAAAATCAAAATTGTTCTAGCAACAATTACTCCTAATTGTTCTTGCCTTGGAGACTGCATGAGACCAACTCTGAGCTCTGTTCAGATGTATTTATTTTTGATGAATAGCCATTTTGCAGCCTGATTTCATGGTTTCATTAGGCACAACATGTATGAAGAGATCACACACAAGCAAATATACTTGATATCAATGAGGGGCATGGTAAGAGTATTAGAAATTTGCTTAAGGTGCACCTGAGGCTTCCTGGTACAGTTCTATTCTGTTTAACAAGGCAATTCACTATTGCAATGTCTTAAACTCACACCGTTCAAAAGGTCTTGCTTTTTAACAAGTCTAATGAAATGAACACTTAAGATGTGTATTTTAAGAAATGAGAATCTGGTACAAATAGATCTGGTTTTGACAGGTGTGTTCTTTGTGCTACATGCTCTGTATTAGACCACAACATAAATATCCTTGTTGTTTTAATTCAGGCATCACATTTTCACCTTCTGTTATCAACTGCTGGGTGAAAAGATATTTTTGTGAAGGTGCTGACATAGTGTAGTTTTGTCACTACTTGCACTTCTCAGACTTCAGCATCACATAACAGAAGTGACTCTTTTACAGATGCGTTTTTAAGCTAATAGTTTCAATATTAATGAACTGATAAATGGGGTTTTATTAATGTAAGTGAAATTTGTCATGACGCTATTTTAGCCATGTTTTAAGCTATACAGCATCAGTAGAAGCTTGCTGCAAATATATAAGCTTATGTTATAGTTATATTTTGATTGCTTATTAATGATAATATCAGATGGAAACAGCTATCCTTGGAAGTTAACAGAAAGACGAAAGGAATTACCTGTACTTTTGATACTGTCATAGAGTCATCTAGGTTAAAACTTACTAGGAGGATAAAAAAGCACTGCCTTTGCAATTGAGGCTGTTAGAAGAAATGTGCTTTTCAGCAAAAACACAGGAGATAACAGTAGGAGTATACAAATTTTCCCAGTCAACAGCTTTCCAGTTAATACGTACACATAACTCTTTTCCATGTGTTTAATGGTACTGCTTTCTTGCCGTGGTCCCAGCAGCTTTCATTCTCTTTGTGCTGTTGTAACCCCAGGGTGGAGGACTTTCTGCTGGTGACAGCTCTGTTCTCTGACTCGCAAGTTCAATCTGCTGAAAGGGAAATAAAGCATGTCATTACTACACAAACATTTTCTTTGGCCGTGTTCTCATGCAGGACTGGTGAAAAGGTTTATTTAAATGGAAGGAAATATAGGTAGCTCTCTTGTCAAAAGCATTGTTCCCAACTGCAGACCTGTAGAAGTATTTGGGCAGAGAACACTGCATACAGAGTTGGTAATTTCAAAGTCTTAAAAACTAACTGGGGAAATTTTTGTCACAATAATGAATCAGTATTAGTCCGTGATTAGAACAACCAGCAAGCTCCAGTATTCTTTCGGATTTTCTGGAATTGGAAGCAATAGTATAAGGATACGTACATTATCCTGCATATTTTATGATATCTGAATTCATTAAACTGGCATTTCTTTATGATTCAAACTAGACTAGGACCCACAGTTTACAGCCAACAAATCCTGTAATCTCCTGGCATTTGCCAGGTTCAGGTTTGACTGATGGTGTGTCTACGAATTTCTACTGTCTCTTGCACTTGCACATAATCTGTCTGGGTGATTGGCCAACATTTAGGGTTCCAGTACATGACTAGGGTGATTAAAACACCTGCTCAAAAAGGATGCTGCTATAGCTTTTATGTCCTTGTTAATACTGGCATCCTCAGAAACACAAACGGTAAGTTTATTAATACTTCCTTTCTTTTTTTCCAAGCATTAACTCTGAACAGTTCCCAGTGGTAGCTGTTTAGGGAAATGATTGCCCCAATAACTTAAACACAATGATTTCTAAACTTAACTATTACGCATTTCAGATATTCTTTCAGCGGGAGAAGTAAAGAAGAAAAAGGCAAGAAATATTCATCTTCAGAAAATGATCCTTTGTCTGGGTGTATATATATGAAGGGTCTCATGAAAGGTCCTGGTACTTCGCTTTAGGCTATCATGATCCATAGTCAAGGAGATGCCACATCAACCAACTGACCTACAAGTAAGTGTAGTGTCTGTATGAGTTTTTAAGACCAGAAGATGACAAAATATACCATCTGCTTTCCAAGGCTGCAAAATCCTGGTTCACTATTTAGTCAGAGGGAAGTAGGCTGAACACTGAAGTTGGTAGATATCTGTATTATGTGTACTGAATATAATCTCTCTTTGCTGACTGCTGTAGTGGGCATGCCAAACAAACCAAGCTGTCGTGGGCAAGACACAGCAGTAAGCACATAAGTTTAAGATGCCATAGAGAATACCCCACAGTTCCCTCTAGTAGTCCTACATCAAATTTAGTGGTTGACTTTTATTAAATTGATGTGTTTGTGTAATATCTAAATTCAAAATAGCAAATGTTTTCAACTTGATTACAAGTTTGTATAAGGATAACTACAGTACAGCCTCCATCACAAATGTCACTTGCAATGACTCCCTGTTGTTATCAAGTATTAAGGGTGACATAAGATTGCAGTTTCACTAGTGGTCTAACTCAAGACAATATTCTCTGCTAAGTGCTATGCAAAGATATATTTCAGTTGTAGTTTGGAAGTGTTGGCTGGTCCATTTTATGGTAAGGAAAATACTAACATATTCTGTTCCCCTGAATTTATTGTAGAAACTACTAGGTTACAGCTATTGGTTAGATTTTACTCCTGAGAAAGTGAAGTAGCAAGTTGATTTTTCATTTTCTTCTTAAGTGGAAATAAAATTGCCGATTGCTATTTGACTGAATTTAATCTTAAGGATGATGGGCAGATCGCAGTCTTATTTTTCTCAAGATTTATGGTTTTCCTTACCTGTATTTCTCCCCATGTTTTTCCTTTTCCCTCCTTCTTCAGAGCTAAATTACTAAAATACAGCAGATACCAACAAAGAGAAACAACCCTTCATGCATTCTATTTGTCATGGAAGTGCTAAAATTTCAGCTTTTTAGCGCACTTAATCATTTTGACAAGATGACAATATGATGTATCATCACCAGACAGATGACACTAGACAGATGACAATACTAATCCTGCAGCAGGTTCTCAAGGGAGACTTTTGTTGTGAAAATTGACATATATTGTATCAAGGTGAACATAACACGTTTAGGAAAACAGCAGTTTGCTGCTTTGAGCGCTTCAGTATATCTCTGGGTCTTTATCGCTGTTGAGTCAGAGTTTCTGCTAATCTGAGCTGCCTCAGAATTTGGGCTCTGGTAAAGCTGGCAGGTCCTTCATGTCAGCTCCCAATTCTGAAGCTGTTGAGATGCTGATAGATAGGAAGTACACAGATGTTTGCTTAATGGTTTATTTCCCCAGGGCTCCCGTCAAAACTGTTGGCAGGGAAATAGGGGGAATTACCTTGGAAATTGCTAACTCACTTTCACTGAATAACAGACAGAACTAATTTGACCAGTTTGTGAAGGTATGAACTGCTTCTGGAAAGACAGGAAACTCTTCCTAGCATAGATGTTGTCACCCCTGTGTTGCTCTGTCAAATCAGTTGTATTGCTGCAGGCAGAGACTAGTGTCCAATGCTTCAGTTGAATGAAAGCGTTCTCTAAAATGTACACAACTTGTTGAGTGGTCCTGGACAGAAAATAAAAGAGTCAGGAAGTGATTCTGGGATTAAAGAGGGAATGATTAAAAGCCAACAGTTTAATTTTTATTCAAAGTACATTTTAAGGAGCCATGGTGATCAGCATGGTATAAAATAAAGGGAAATTCTAATTATTCCTTCATGTGATGACTGATTGTCCTGCAATATGAGATCTGATTGTTTTTTTCTTCGTGATGCAAATCCCGGTGGTCAGAAGACCAGGCTGTAGGCTGGGGGACCTGAGATGGCTGTACCCCTGTGGTAGATCAGGTGTCAGCTTGCAATATATTATGCTGCTCATTTTGCTCCATGGATTACTTGCTCTGCCCACATGTTGAGATGCTTTTAACTCATGTGCAGACTTTAATGTTTCATATTTTTTCCTGGCATTAGCATTTTTTTTGTGACCTGTGTAAGAAACACACAACCCAAGCTGAGAGTGTCTAAGCCTTGCTGATGCCTGCCATATGCTGACTTATCCTTAGATATATTTTTCTTTATTTCTCTGATATATTCAACATCACAATCCCCATATGGTTACCGCTTCCTTGTGTATTCCAGTGGGAGTTTATTTCTTGCTTTTCAAAGGTTTGCCACAGAGACTGTCCTTAGTGGAACACTGTTGTATGCCTGGTTCATCTTATTATTCTCCCTAGTTAGGGATGCATCAGGGCTCTGTGTTAAATTGGGGAAGGCTTTTAAAGTTGAATTTCTGAATACTGAAAGCTGTAGAAGCACCGAGGAGTGAACAGAAGGCATCATATATTGAACAGGAGGGTTCAAGGATGGGGGAGCTATTGCAAGCAGGCAGCTTTGACTTCCTACTAACTGCAGCTGACAGTACCATGATTTCCATAGCAAAACTCAGGGAATCACAGTAAAGACACCTCCCCTTTCCCTGAAGTGATCAGTAGTTCATCAGCATGCTTAAGGCTCATCTTGCTGAGGGCAACAGGAATCAAAGAAGCCAGAAGGTCACACTGACAACAAATCCTAAAAAGGAGTCCAAAGAAATGCAAACTAGGTGGGATGCTTCAGGGTAAGAGCAACACTCTGCTCCTACGCAATGGTTTTCACTGCTGAAGAATCATAGAAGCATAGAACGGTTTGGGTTGGAAGGGATCTTAAACACCATCTAGTTCCAACCCCCCAGCCCCAGGCACACACCTTCCACTAGACCAGGTTGCTCAAAGCTCCATCCAACCTCGCCTTGAACATTTCCAGGGATGGGGCATACACAGTTTCTCAGGACAACCTGTTCTTCCAGTGTTGCACCACCCTCACAGAAAAGAATTTCTTCCTAATATCCAATCTAAATCAACCCTGTCAGTTTAAAACCACACCCCTTGTCCTAAGAACCAATTCAGACCAGCTGAAAAAAAAAACCAAAAACACCCCAAAAAAAACCCAAAAAAACACCCCAACAAAAACCTCAAAACAAAACCCAAACAAACAAAAAAAACAAAACACAGCAAAAGTCCCCAAAGTAGATGTTGCTTTTGCTAGTTCCTAGTAGACATGGAGCAGCACAACATAGTATGATTTATTGCATTCAGACATCTATTTGATTTTTCTATTCTTAGCCATAGTAATAAAGGAGTTTCATATAACATCTTATTACAATGGCATCAGATGTTGGAAAGCAACACTGTGAAAACGTCACCATGATTTTGAGAGGCACGGTGTATGCATATCATCAACGAAGATGAATTAATGGTAACAAACAACGTTAGTGAGAGACGTTTATTACCTTAACTGCCTTTGGATTATCTTCCATGTGGTTTCAAAACAGAAAATGTGTAAACAGCTGTCATGTTCTGCCCTTCAACCCCCCAAATCCACTTTTCTTCCTTTCTCCCTCTTCCTGTTAGTCAAAATCAGGCAGATGGTGGGTTCCCAAAGGCTATAAATCAAGAAAAGGTATAGCCTAAAGTCTGTGGCATATGCAGTATTTATAGATATTGCCTATACACTATTAGTACTTCACACCTCTAAAGCATCGGATATACAGTAGCATTAAGTTAACAAAAATAGGAATAGTGGAGTAATAAAAACAATTAAAAAAAACGCTCTTCAGAGTTTTTTTCTGAGAATAAGCAACTGGTTATAGATATTGATTGTACAACTACTACTGTATACGCCTAACTCTTCACCTGCTTTTCTGGATAAAAAGCCTATGGATATATGAATATATGTACATGTATATATGAAAAAGTGCAAGAGCACACATGAATACTTTCTTCGGTCCAGCTGCCCAAGTTTCTAAGCTAACTTGCAAATACATACCAAAGCTCTAACAAAGTAGCTAAACCAAGCAAAGACAATGTATTATATTTATCCAGGACTCAACCGTTCCAATTCTGCCTTGCACAAATCACAGTGTTTGGTAACGTTTTGGCATAGTGTGAATGGCTGCAAATCCTGGAGTTCCGTAGTGATGTTATTCAGTAAGCGCCAGTGTATTACATACTAAATCATAGAGTTTTACCAAAGAACTTGCAGTATCAGCTGCTTTCCTGCATTGTTTGTATTTATGGGGAGTGTTCATCAGTGATAGATAAGGTCAGTTTGTGCTCCTGTTGTCACTGTCCAGAGATTGAGAATGCAGTGATTTCTCAGAAATTCTTTCTGCTTCATGCTGGCCTGTGTCACCTGGAAAATGGACTCTGGCTTAAGCAGTCAACAGTGGCACAGCCAGTGCAGATTCTAGGCACATTTCAGAGAGACTTTTGATCTCATAACTGCACAATGGTCTGGTTTACTCTATTTACTCTCCATGGAAACTGTTAAGTTTTCTGCCTGGGCACTTGGGTACCACAGGAGGGAGCACTGCCTATGCCTAGCTAGGTTAGATTGGCCTAGTAAGAGTGTAACATTAAACTCTATGGCTGAATCAACATTAGTTTCTATAATGTTGCAGAAAATGCTTGGAATAGAACTCCATATAAAATCGGACGGGCAAGTATCAGTGCCCCAGCAATGGCAAGATTAAGTGTCTTGAAACCACAAAAACAGTGAAAGGCCCATGAAATTGAGAATCATTGCCATGTTTTGTTTTCTTCTTTTTTATGTGTTTTTTTGTTAAGTCACCTCAATGTATTCTAAACACCTCTGCAGTGCAAAATACATTATGGGATTCCTGTCTCAAGGAACTTGAAGTCTAATTTCAATGACAAAATAACAGGTAAGATACCAAAATAATAGACAGATCTGTGGCAGAAAAACCTTAAGTCTGTACAAGCAAATGAAAAAGAAGTTGATTTTTACATACCAGAGACTGGATTATAAATTTAAAGGATCTTTCCCAAATGTCTGTTACATGAAAATTTAAACCACAGAACAGTAGTCTCTCTTGGTAGAAAACACAGTATCCTGTTTTCATTGCAGTTTTAAATCTAGAGAAAGCAGCTAGTATATTCTATCCTGGGATGGCCTTTCCTCAAGATTTGGTGCGTTAGTATGTGTCATGAAAGTGGCTATCCCACAATATAACCAGCAAGGATCAATATGGTATCATCTCAGCTTGGTGACAGACTGTTTTACCATGAATTGAGTTGCTTTAACATGCCCTGTAAACATAGCTGAAAGGCTGTCACATCTGACAACCCCTAAATTCAGAAGAGCCTTGGTCTTTGTGAGAATCTTTTTGCTTGACAAGTGCACTAATTCATGATTAAAGGAAATGAGGAGGCTCAGCACATGATGCAGAGTGGGAGGAAACTGCTGGCATGATTAACAGTTGGTAGAAATACGAACTTGAAATAATTGCGCTGTTCTCCATGTTCATGGCTTCTTTCTATTCAAGCTATACTCTTCTTTTGATGACAGAAAGAGAAGAGGCTAACTAACCCACCAGCTAGCCTGAGATCTGTAGGAATTTTGGGCACTCTGATCAAGAGAAAACACACTGTAATGGTTGTAGCAGGGGAACCTCAATAAGAAAAGTTGCTCAGAATCTCAAATTTTGTACCTCAGCCAAAACAAAGAGAAAACTGAACAGCTGTGGCAAAAAGCAGTTACAGGAAGCCAAAAATCCCAAAGAAGCTTATTTTAGGAGAAACTGAAGTGAAACGAAATGTGCATGCAAATGTGCTTTCTATTAAATCAGTTTGAAGGAAATCATGCACATAAATGGGGAAAAAGGACAGCCAAGGACTTGGGAGTAGAGCTAGAAGGGGAGAAGTAGTAGTCATAATCAGCTAGTTCAAAAAAATGACTTACTGTTACTTCCCTCCAAAGTGGTGTTTTTCCTGAACATCAAAGGCCCAAGCTATCAAATGTATTACAAAGTACAGTTAATTAATTTAGCACCACTGCTAGAGAAACCAGTTCATTTTTCTCTGTGTCAGGTGGCCTATCCAGTATACATCCTTGGCAATCTGCCTGGCCATTCTCAAGCCTCTTGGAAATGGAAGACAGGCACTACTCCAGATTGATTCCATCTTATCTGTGTGTAAATAAGTAAAGCATCAGAGACAAAAAATGAGCCAAGAATGAAACTGTGTTTGATAGTCATATCTTAACAGTTTTTCATCTTTAGAATCTCTTGCAAAATGCATTCAGCTAAGAATGGAAATGTGCGCGCTGAGCTGCGGCAGTTGCGCTGCTTGGCAAATTTGCAGATCTCAGCTGCCATATTTGTTCTTCTTCCCATATACATAAATACTATCAGATAAGAGATGAGAGAGAGATCCTATAGTAGAATTTCCATTATGAAAGGTTTAATGGGGAAACCTGTGAGATGAGAAGCCTATACAAGTATTATTTGATGCACCAGAGAACACAATATGATACAACCAATGTCTGTGTCCAGTGCAGGTCTGAGTTCAGTCAAGCTTATTATCTGGCCATATCAGAGCTAGGTAGGCTCTTGCAGTCACACTAGCATTCTCCAGTCTTCCAGAAAGACAATTCATTAATCCAGCACAGTGTTAGCCCGGATCTAATTAAAATGAATATGTAACCAACCACTAAAATCAGCTCCTTTGTCATTCTGAAGACTTTAGGGGAGAGCTGTATTTTCACTACAAGAAAGTAATAGACTGTCCTGATTTTCTAATAGGTAAAGAAAAACTGAACACTAGCATATGCCTCCTCCTCCCCTGCCCAAATTACTTTATTTTTCATCCCTTAGATAGAGAAGAACCCAAAGATTTTAGTGGGTGATGAGTTAAAATAAGTAGCTCTCAGACAAAGCAAATAATCCAAAATATGATTGATTTCCAGCTCTAGATGTTCTTGGGAAAACACACAAGCTGAAGTTAAAAGGAGAGTTGGGAGGATAGTTCCATAATAAAGGACTAATTACTCTGGTTTCACAGAGCTTGAATGTAGAGTACAATTTTCTTTCCTCCCTTGGACTCAGTGCGTATGAGCTAGTGCAAAAGACTTTTAGGTGTGTAACTTCAGGCATCTCAGTCTGACATTACAGTTGCAGAAAACAAAAGCAAACCCAGCCTCCTTTTCCAATACCTGTCCAAACCTGGGAACACAAAAAGCCACTGGAAGACTTCATTTTACCTGTTCAAGGATATTGAGAATTATGATGCCTGGAGTGGTGAAACAGGAACCAGACACAACAGGTGAAGGGCCCCACACAGAAGACACCAAGGAGAAGTACCTAACTCAGAAAAACAGCTCTGGGTTCAGCACTGAGCACTGCAGTCATAAATTCATTAAAATGTTGTGGTTCTGATGATGCCTCTAATTTTTTAAAAGATAAAGTTATAGCACTTGTCTAGAAACCTGGACAGCTGAGCTCTAGCTTCTTCATCTTAAAGGTCCGTCAGTTATCTTCCAGGAGAGTGCCATAAGATGACATAAAGAAAGCTGTAGAAAAAAGGCACCCTTCTCTGTCCTGTTAAAGCTTGGCTGCTGAACAGCTAATAACGTAAGGTATATGCAGCAATTAAGCAAGAGGGAGACAGTGTTTATAATAAAAGTGATTAGTGTATGGCCTGGAATTATGGGATTTTATGATCCAGGATTTTATACCTTCCTCTGATTTATTTGGTGGTAGCAACTGCCAATGTGTGACCAACAGCATTAAGCTAAGCAGGCACACTGCTCTGGAGCAGAGTGAGAATTGGGGGCGGAGCCTTCATGAGCTGGTCTGCTCTGATGCAGCAATTCCAAGTTTCTAAGATGTCTTCCTAAAGAAATACTCCACAAGTCGTAGCCTTTCACTCTGTCTCAGTTTTCTTATGTTTCAAAATGGCTTCAGCCTATCTCACTGGGGTTTCTGAGGCTGAATTAGCAATTATGAACTGTTATCAGATCTCTGGAGACCTGGCAGAGCACAGTATTATAATCAGTTTTCTGCTGTCTTAAATGCTAGATTTGGGTAACTCGGTGTATATATGTTCTGTTGCTCTGCTTCAGAGAGACAAAATGGAGAAGAGCAAGTCAGATACAGATTCAGAATTTCTTCTTTATTACTATATAATGAAAGGTAAAAGCGCATTGATTCTTTTGACATATTCTTCTGGTTCCCACACGGTAACACAGTTGCAGGTTAGAACTAAGATTTTGTTTGATACCTCTGTGCCAGTACTTCCCTTCCATGAAGAATCAATTGGTTTACTAAACATGAAGCAATAAACAATATGTGCCCAATATTTCACCTTTGTGGATAAGGATTCAGAATGAGTGTTAATAGAAAAGTCCTGGTTAGAAATCCCCAGCTTTAGTGGATACTTATTTGCTCTGTTATATTTGTAATGACAAAAAGATGATCCAGGAACTGGTAGAAAAGCATGAGTCTTCATTAGAAGGCACAAAAGCCAAGTGTTCTCTGAGGGCTGGCAGGAGTAGCCAGAGATACCAGTAGCAAGATTCCTACTGATAAATACCTACTTCATCTTGCTGCCATGGCTTCTGGAGGCTTCAGATTTTCTGCAGAGGTCAGATAAAGAAGTTACTTTCCTTTCTGGGTGAGGGTGATGAGGGGGTGGGGTGTGACTAATCATACCTCCTAGGTAGCCAACTTGCCTTTATGTCAAGGTCCTGTGCCCTGGGATCATAGCCAGGGATGGTCAGCATGAAATAGGTTTCAAATCACCAAGGTAAGGAAGTACAGTAAGCAATAGGCTAATCACAGTTCTTTAATAGGAAAAGTTCTGTGTTGTACCCAGTTCCATAGGAGTTCTCTCTCCAGCCTATCTGGAAGCTCTAGCTCCTTATGAAAGCTCTGGAGGGGTAAATCCAATCTTGACCACCATCTAACGTGGCAGCAACGCTGATACAGATGTAGACTAGGCTGTCCATCTGCAGCTTCTTGGATTTATACCTATCTTCCCTTTTCCCGTATCCTCCCCAAGCCCCTTCTTCAGAGTGAAACCAAGTCATATTCCAACTCCCCTGAGCACACAGCCCTCATTTTTGGCCAGCTTATGGCCAGCAATGAGGGCATTCATACATGTCAGTCCCTGACACTGACACTACTGTGCCTTGTAGCAAATACTTCACATTCCCAAGTCACCCTGCGTTTAAATGAGCCTGATTTAAGCAATGCAATAGCATCAAAATCCCTGTTATTATTTCAGCTGTGTCTCTGAGATAAGGCAGGTGGTAAACAGATCCAGCTGGACAGCAGATTTGCCTGCAAAATGCGTGCTTGTTCTTTTGGAAAATTTAGAGAATGCTTGCTTGACTTGCCCTTTAGAAAAGCTTTGTTCTATTAGAGCTTCCTATTTCTTGCCCACTGCTTCATGTTGTCTAATGGAAGCAGGTGACAAAAGCATCACAGTCACTTTTTCCATAAAGAAAATGCTTGATGTTCTGCTTGTCCTTTATGTTGATCTCCAGCATCTCCCCTTACAAGTGTTTTTTTGCGGGTACAGAGGAGAACAGCAACAATATGCCCAGCCTGACACTGTGAATCTATCCAAGCTATCTGCAGCAAATTATTTACCCACTGAGTCTGAATTTTGTTTCTGAACAAATAACAGTTTTATAAGTGGATCTCACACCCAGAGCTGCTCACTGAGTATTTTGTGTGAAGAAATTTTAGCAGAAGGACTGCATTCATAGCATTCACTGTTTGGCACTGCAATGTTTGCAATCTAAAATTAGATTGATATGAGCTTATTACATGATGTCATATTGCTGTTGGAAAATAGCTAGTATCTAATATAATCAGCTCTCACAAACTAACCATTAGCAAATAGTATAAGCATGATTTAACTATTCATCCCAAGTGCGGAATGCTCTTTGCTCCTCAGACATATAAGTTAGGTCAAAACAGCAACATTCCCTGTCAGCTGCCATTTGCCAGATGGTTTTGCAATGTGGAATTTTGAAAATGATGATTTTTTTCTACACTTCTTTCAAAAAGGCTGTTTTGTAGCGAGAGATGAGAGGCACTGATCTAATTCCTCATTAGAAGACCCACATGGTAGAAAGACCTGTGTGAATGGTTACACCCCAATACCACTCAGCAGAGATTAAGATGTTCATCTTCTGCGAGCTTCTTCGTTAATGCCATTGCTGTCATGGTGGGAGACTTGAGGTGCTGGCATTTTCCAAGCTGTTTTTCCTCATGTGAGAGCAATGCCTTAAAAAATACACTTTACTGTTATGCTTGTAACACTCTTTCTTGCTGGGAAAGGTGTTAAAAGCAGCAGATTTTGTTCTCTGACTCTCTAACTAAAGTGAATTCTTGACAAAGAAAGGCTTCCAACACTGATATTTGGATGGAGATTTCTGAAAGATGGGACTGCCTGTAAATAGTCTCAATTTTTCTGCTCTGGTGAAGTATTCTGAATGGTTTTGGTGCATTTTGAACATTTCCTGTTCTTGTTCTCTATTTAGTACTATCACTCATAACCCTCTGCATCCCAAACCCAGGTTTGGGAGGGGCTCCTCTTCCTTATATATAGCTTAAGCCTAGAAAGCAGGATAACTGAGGCACAGCAGAGCTTATCACTGCAGTGTGATAACTACTACACCTGATCCTGCTGTGATGTGATGAGCTGCTATTAGGGGCTGGCTTATCACCTGGGGTTTCCACACCCACTACCAACTGCTCAGGAGTATTTTGTGCCTCAGAAACATCTGTATTTGAAAAATTAATGAGTTTTAGATAAAAGGGAGGATGTTACCTCTTCTAAGTAAATTATTTAAACTTGCAACCTGTTTCTATCTTTCCCATATGAAAAATTAAGGCCCTTTTTGCATTTTCATGGTAAGCCAAACCTTTTTATAGGTTTCCACTCTTAAAGAACAGAGAAAAAGGCTTTCCACAACTAGTGTCAGAAAACTTACCTATCAATCCTCAGGGCCCAACCCCACCTTGCCCCAAAGAGGACAACTTTGTTAATGAACATGAGTATTAACATAATAGAGAAGGCTCATTAATCTCCAGAGCACCATGTGCTACTGAGAAAGTAGTATATGTGAGGAATGAAATGAGGAATTTTTTCCATGTGCCACACGGATCTTACACTTGGCCTTTGACTGATGCTTGATAAAAGTCATGGTCAAAATTTCCAACCTGGATGTGTAAACTAGGCTTTTATTTTCAAGTCAATGCACTACCTGAACAAAACCACCCTAAATTTCAGCAGTGCTGAACAAATGCCCCTCCGATTCATTTCACTGGCAGTTAAGAAATCTCAGCACCTCTGAAAATCAAATAATGCTTAAATTTACAGCTCCTCTATTTGAAAATATCTCCCCCGGTCTCCATCTATTTAAATGGAGAAATGGAAAGCCAAGGGCACACAGTGATCTGGGCTGTTAATAATGTTTTTGGCGATGTAACAAATCAATGAAACGCTTGGGAATAATGGCATCAACTTGGATTTAACAGTTTCGTGACAGTGATGCTTTCCAACAAATGGATGTCAGGATTTTTCCCCCTGTACTTCTGTATGTATCAGTTGTGGCAGGTACCCATCGTTTCCTTCTCTCTATCCCCATCTTCCCCTTAATTCTTATAAACAAGCAAGCAGCCTGGGCATGTACTGCCTATTCTGTAGAGGTTTAGAAATCCTGCACAGCATCTCTGACTTGCCAGACACATGGCATTAGGGAAAGGTGAGTGTTGCCTTTCTCATCTTGAGTGAAGAGAAAGGAAGAAGAGGAGACAATTCCAGATTTCCCTGGACTGGCTTCAGTCATTACTGATAGATATTTTGTGAGCTGAAGCAGCAGACTCACCGTTCTATGACAGTTGTATGGCGCTTGTCACTGCAAGTAGGAACTGATTCTCCTTTCCCTTCTGACCTGCAGTGACCATCTGTCTGACTATGTCTATGTAAAGCAGTAACATTTCTAGCCTTGTAAGTGCCTGTGCCTGCATTCAGAGTCTTACTGCATCTACCCCAAGCAATGGTAGCTTTCTCTTCCACATGCTATGTGCTTGGTGGCTGTCTGGGAGCAAAGCTGTACTGTTCACTCTTCTACGAGACTGCTCTCTCGGTCATTCCCACATCTTTATGGGCCCATCTTTCAGGGCCTTCTGCTTCCTCTTGTTACTTATTTACTGCATTTGGCTGCTTATTTGGCTGACAGTGCACTTTCTGTCCTTGTATACCTTGTCCCCTCCAATGCACCTCATCCATTTTAAAGACAATTTTATTAAAAAATGAAAGTAGGTGAGTTAAATAACAGTTTGTCTGGCCAAGACCTCAAAGGAAGATTTAACTGACATACAGTGTGAGCTTCACGCTGTTATGGGAGTTGAGGCAATATTTGGTTTTGCTTCTTTCACATAATTTGTTGCAGTTTCCCAAGCAAATGCTGCCAAACTGCTGGGCAAGCAGAGAGAGAGGGGAAAGCAACCTACAAAATGTTTAATGCTTTCTGATCTCCATGCACCCAGCCAGATAGGTGACAGTAACATATTAAGGTTGACATCGTGAAATTAATGCAATCACCTATATAAGGGTTTACTACTTTATTCTAGATCCTTGGTGAAATACAGCTGAAAGAACATATTGGGACTTTTTGGGCACTGAATGAAATTTTACATAAAAAACTGCTGTGGAAAGTCCTCTTCCCTCTGGAGATGGATGATCTACAGTGGCCATCTATTTCTTTTCTTGGTATTAATAATGTGAAGTGTGTATTGAGCATCATTTTGAGAGAAACTCTTTGATATGTTTGTTAAACATTGTCCTTTGCTATAGCTTTATCTCTAGCAACAAATCTGGTGTGTTTTGTACAGACAGAATAAATGATAAAAACAACTTATTCCATTGAAGGAGACCATTCAACTTTAAAACGAGATAACTTTTTACAAGAAAGGTGGTTTATCCATCCCAGGGAGAGGCATCTTGCACTGATCAGATATCACCGTGAAAGCCACAACACAGCAGCACCTCTTAGGAGACCTCCACAAAGCGACGGCTGGGCAGACCGAAGGGAATTCTTTGGAGAGGAGATCTCCCGACCTCCAGCACGTCCCGCAGTTCCACAGCGGTGCTGGGGCCCTGCACAGATAGGCCTGGAGAGCCGCTGCCATCGGAGGGGTACCACCCTCAGCCGTCCCGCTCCTGGCAAGCGCTGTCCCTCCCGCGGGCCGGGCCCCAGCTCCAAACGAGGGGTCCAGCCCCTCTCCCACCGTATGTCCAAACCCCCCACAGGCACCCCGAGCGCTCCCACCTCCCGGCAGACGTCCTGAGGCCGCCATCCACTCCGAGGGGCTCACTGGGCCTCACCCTGCAACCTCCTCTCTTCCCCTCCCTCCGCCAACCAGAGTCCCGAGGAGGCTGCTCGAGGCAGCTCCAACGGCCGTTTAATGGTCGCCCCAACGGTCGCGCCAGTGATGGGAGCGCACCGAGAGGCCGCCGCTGTGGAGCCGGGTACAGCGGCGCTTCAACGGCTGTTGCGGCCCCGGTAGAGGGAGCCGGAGGCCGGCGGCCCCGCGGCTGAGGTAAGGCAGAGCCGTCGGACTGAGGAGGTGGTGCCGGGTCTCCGGTTTTTGCCGTGTTTTAACTCTGTTGGTTAAATGAGCGGCTTTCTTCAGGGTTTTGCTTAGCCTAAGCTGCTCAACCACGGCAGCGGTAGTTAGGCATCGATCGCTGGCATTATCACTGCCTGTGCCCGTTGCTTCCCGCATCATCCTTGTTAATCCTTTCCCAACAGGGTAATCCCACCCAGAGGCAAGAGTTGCACCGCCCGGCGGAGAAACAAGACCCGAAAGTAACACCTCGTCTGTTACATGGAGCTGCCTCCGGGGTGGCTTATCCGCAGCTCGCTCCTGGGCCTGGCCGTGCTGCTGGAGCCACAGCTGTGGGGTGAGGAGCTGCTTAATATGCTGGAGGTGTCCTCTGCCTGCTTCTCGGCTCGTGTTGAGTACTCAGTCAGGCGGCTTTGCAGCTGCAGCTTATGGTCTGCAGTTTATGTGATTTGATTTGACAGTAACTCCATCGTCATTATGTTTACTTAGAAGAGATGCCCTGTGATTCGTTCGTTTTATGTGTTGTTTTCCTTACTTTTCCAATCATGGGCTTGTAATTTCCTACCTAATTCTTAAGGACTGCCATGCATCGTGGCTCCCACGGTATTCACTTGTTTTGGGAGAGTATGGGTCTGAACAGGACCTGCTCACCCTTGTATAGGTAAATCTACTGTAGTCTTACCTGAAATATCTTCTTTTATTCTAATATTACAGGTCTTCTGATTTTGATAAATTTAGTTTTGCACAATTTTGTCCCCCACTCTTTAAAAAAACCAAAAACCACCCCAAACCAACAAAACAAACTACTTGCTGTGCTTACCTTTAAATGCTTCTTAATTTTGAGGTAGGTAAGTAAGTACAGCTTCATTATACCAGTTTCTAAGAGCTAAATACCAAAACAATTCTGTACCATGAAGTATGGCACTTTAAATGCCAGAATGCTTTATTGTTTAATCACTTGTCCCTGGAGTTAAATCTGAAGCCTGTACCAAATTCCACTTACACTCTTTGAATAAGGTATGGGAAAAGCTAGGTACATAAAAATGACTTCTAGAACAGTGTTTTGAACACAGGACAGTGCTAACCTAGGAAAAGGTAGGAAATCTGGAGTGGAAGGGTTTATCATCCACCCTGCCTCTCTTTAGAGTTTAAATGTTTAATTTGGAAACATTTGGGATATCATCTGTAGCTCTTCATTGAGAGAGATGCCTATAAAAGGAAAATAGCTTTTATTTTTTACTTAACTGTATCCTCATTGTAGGAGAAGAAATGGAGGTGTCATCATGGTATAGATCACCTTGTCAGAGAAACCATGCAGAAAGTGAGAGATTGTTTTCTTTGCAAACTTACGACTTTCAAAGTCACATCTCTCTACACCCAGGAATACTTTAAGCCTGTAGCTTACTGGGAGGCAGGCAGAGTACTTGTTACCTGTGTTATTGAAGCTGTGTCATCATGCAGAAAGTAATACATGGGAAAAAGTAAATTTGGCTCCCACATGAAGTATTTGAGTCACTCTGGGAGCCCAGAGTTCTGATCCCTGCCTCAGAGAATACATAGTTATTTTACCAATTAATAATGTTCTTTGGAATAATGTTCAGAACTGAATGCAGCCTTCTCACAAGTGTATATTTTAAGTCCTCAGGTGTTTTATAAAAGCAGACCATTGCCCTCAATAGGCAACAGCTGAGTGAAAGCTGTTGATTAGTAATTTGGGATCTTGATATGTTAATTATGCCTAAGACCCAACTAGGTGGCTCTCTTTGTTTTCCTTTCATCAAAAAAAAAATCAAAGCAATAATGATATGATCCTCCCTTTCAAGATTTCCTGTGAATATAGGTATTTCTATATATCAAAATGGTAAGATGGTTTGTTTCTTTCAGTGACACAAATGGCTGCTTTGGAAGTAAGCACTATCACAAAAAAAGCCATGCTTTAATGTCTGAATCACAGCAGTATGTGTAAACACAGTGAAAATTTCAGGATGGAGATTTTATAGCTAATGAAAAAATTCTGTAAGCACACACATCTGCTAGGTATGCAGATAAAAGGTACAGAAAGAACTTCTACAGTGGGGATTTACATGCATTAACTTTGTAATTGTATGCACAACAGGCAATTACACAAGAGTTAATAAAATAATACTAATAAGGATTTGTATAAGGTAATTGAAATTTATGAAGCAGTTTTGGTGTCTATTAAAGCTGTGATGTCTTCAAGTAGAGCTAATGAGTATGATAGAAGTGACTAGCATGAATAAACTTAATGTTGCTTTTGTCAAACAAAGACAGTAAAATATTTTGAAAAGGGGTCTGAATATTAGTATCATCATTGTGCACGTGGGAAATTTATGTAGGAATGTAAGTCATGTTTTGGTTTGCTTTGCAACTTAAGTCAGAAATGGGATACTGCAGTTTAGATAGTTTCATCTAAACCCCTTTTCTCCTATTCTGTGAGATCTTGGCTATTTACAAATACTGTGTAAAGTGCTGGTGTGCTTTGACATTACTTCTGTGTAATGGAAAGCCTGCAGCTTTTTCCCCAAACCATTGCTGTGTTTAGCAATTTGAGTTCTTTTCTCATGTTTGTACCACTTTAACTATAACTGCTACTATTGAGTTAAGGTGTGTATCTGTTAGACTGAAGAAGTAAACTGATGGCTTCTGGATCAGGTTGTCACTGTGTCTTTTAGGTCTGTGAAGAAAGAAATTAGATCTCTGAATGTGAGAATGTTTTTGTTTGAGCATGGCTTACCTTTTAAAGTACTGTTTCTGTGTTTAAAGTTTACGCTAAGATTGCTTTCTTTATCTGAGAGTTTTAATTCTGTATTCTTTTTTTCATACCATGCAATATATTCCCAAGGTGACAGCAAGTGCTTTTCCTCACCAGAAAATTCTGTGTAATTTGCAAATGAGGCAATTACCACCCAGTTAAAATGGGCCTTTCTTTGTGTTTTGTGGGGGTTTCATCTGGGCAGAGAATTAAGACCTTTGTGCTGGGAAGGTTTCACTTTCTTTTATGTTCTTGTTATATTGCAATGTCACTATCCTAGAGAAAGTATGTTTACTGTAGGATACAGTTTGGAATGGGCTCTTTCAGCTCTCTCACTGATCACATTACTTTCTTTTGCTTCATGAAAGTACTGGATTGTAATAGTATGGATTGTTGGTAAGGAGTGATTTGAGAGAATGCAATTAGGAGAGACATGGGAAAACTCCAGGAGTAAGATAGAAGAAATGTCAAGCAAGTCAAATTGTTCTTGAGATGTAGTGTTAGTAATTTGGAGCTCTGCTGTCAGCAGTAAGGACTGCAAGAAGCACAGAGGTTATAAGTCACAGTTGACACATAGACGCAGAACTATGTATCAGTGGTTTTGAGAGCTAGGAATTGGTTTACGGAATTAGGTTCTCCATTTCCCTCCCTTCTCACTCCTTCCTTGCCTCCAGCTGAGCTCCTAAGGGAAAGATTGGGGGAGAGGAATGGGAAGCAGCAGAAGGATGTTTATGCTGCTTGGTAGGAATGTAAACCAAGTAATTAATGATGTGCATTGAATAAATGGGTTTGGGTTTTCTTGTCTTCCTTCTTACTGCAGATTGCCACAAACAGTCTGTCTCTGCCTTTTGCTCACACAAAAGCATTTGTAAATTTAACTTGTTCCTAGGAAAATCTTACTGAACTGAGTCTTGGTTTTGAGCATCTTCTATAGGGACCAGAAGTTTCTTGAATTGGGTGTGACATGTTGAATCTCCACCAACACTTGTCACGTTTAGGACTACAATGCAGCAGGGGAAATATGGGTCTGGTTGCTAAAGCTCTAGGACAGTTTAGACTGTGTATTAGGAAAAATTTCTTCACTGAAAGGGTAGTTGGAACAGGCTTCCCAGGGAAATAGTGGAATTACTATCCCTGGAAGTGTTGAGAAATCATGTAGATGAGGCCCTTAGTGACATGGTTTAGTGGTGGTCTGGGCAATCCCGGGGTAATGGTTGGACTTTCTGATTTTAAAGCTCTTTTCCAGCCTAGTTCATTCTATTCCTTTTTTTGAAGTAAGAAAGTGGGATTTAAAAGCTTATGAGAGCAGATGAAATGATGGTTCTCCTCTACCATCCTTTTAATTTTTTGGTAAATACTGACATTTCTATGAGTGCAGGCCTGGCTCATGTTCTTCCACTCCAAATGGGCTCCTCACACAAGAAGTGACCTATGATAAAGGTCCCAGAAAGCTTCACACATGCATCTTTTCCTCTCTCCATTTCTGGAGGGAGTTTGAGCTGTTATGAATTCATCGAAGTGCAAATGTTCCAAATCCTCCTTTAGCAGGAGGAAGTAAAAGGAGGGGTTCAGTGGTATTCATTACTAGGCATGCTGTATTTGGCAAATGGCAGAAGAAGGAAGCAAAAGGGTGATGGCCTTAAGTGAGATCAACTCTAATCCAGCCACTGGTGCTGAGGGACCAAGAGAATAATTGGACTGATACAAGTAGTAAAAATGAGTGAAGCTACACATCTTGTCAGTTGACCATGGAATTTAACCTTAGACTTTGCCAATTTAACCTAGGAATGAAGGAGTGGTTCAGTTCTGTCTGAAAAGTGGAGGAGCCATCAAAGTTCTTTTCCATACAATATAGGTCACCAGTCTGCTTCGTAAGTGGACATAATGCTTGCTTCAGCAGCTTTAGGTTTAATATAAGAAGATGTTGTGACCCAATCCCAGAGTGTAGTTTTATAACTGAGGTATCTTACACAGCCTATAGAGTGTCAGGTTCAGATAGCTCTCTGATTGGTAGCTGTTGCAGGTTTGCTGTTATAGAGGATTCTGGAGTTTATGAAGCTCAAGTCTTCCTTGCTTATGTACGTAGGAAACTGAGGCAGTATTTTAAGACTGGGAGCTGTCTGCTGTAAAATTCTTGGCTTCATTCAGTACAGAGATTTGCAAAATACAGTACAAAGCCTTGTCTGTGGACTGCAATTTCTCTCTTCAGCAGGTAATAAAGATGGGTGACTGCTTTAAGGGAGTCACTCAAGTGCCGAGAAAAAACTTTACTTGACTTTTGTTGTTGTTTTTAAAACCTTTCCCTACACTTCCTTATGTTACCTTATGCACAAGCTGACCCTGAGAATTAGGGATTGTCTGCCTAAGTGGTAAATTCGGCTCCTTCCCAAGCCACTCTCATAATCCTCACTGCCTGTGAGGGTCACAGAAGCAGGAAGGTGTGGAGAGGAAAGACTTATAGTAACAAAGATACTTTTGCTTTGGCACAAAGAGTTGTAATCTCTTCCTGCTGTTTCATTTCTTCATAAACGTCCCGACCCCTGTATATTCTCTGGCCAGCATGTCACTTAATTATTTTTCACTGGATGGAAAAAACTGTAATTCCACTAAATTAAAAACAGGGCTGCAAATGGGCTTGGTTTGATCTCTGTGGCGTCTGAGGCAGAGGAACAAGATTATTTCCCACAATTAGATGTTAATTGATGTCTGAGCATGTCTATTCCTAGAAACAGCAAGCACATATAGCATAACCAGCACCATTAAACCAGCATCATCTACCCTCTGTGCTTGGCAGGCACAGAACTGGAAGAGGGGGAAACTTAAGAGGGACCTGTCTCTAAATGGAGCAGTGGGGATGCAGTGAAATGAGCAGAAACTTGTGGTGGAGAAGAGGGAGTGCAGCTTCTTTGAATGCTTATGATCTGGTGGTTAAATGCTCAGAGTACTGCAAGATAACTGTGGTTTTGTTTGTTAAACATACATCCACTTTATTTTCATTTCATTCCTGGTCAAGTCTGCCTGAGATTCACATCATAAAGCAGCTATGAAGGTTTATTATGAACTGATGAAATATCTAATAAAGAAAAAAAAAATTAAAAAAAACCAGAAATGTTCTTTGGCCCCTGGAAAGCTATATACTAACAGTTTTGATTAAATGGAATAAGAGGTCACTAAATCTGATCTTTTACCTACTGTGTGTAACAGCTTCAGCTACATCCATTTCAATAATGAAATTCTGTTTCTGTGATGCCTTTGCCTTATATATAAAGCACCATGCACTGTATATATTTAATTTTGTTTCCATTTTACAATGCAGTGAAAATCTTTTTCAACTAGAATAGATGCTAGCCTTGGATACTTAAGTGCTGAATAGAATAATAAATCCTGTGCATCACTAGCTTGACTTTCATCCAAGTGTCTCAAAGAGCTTTATAAATATCAAGTGATCTTTCCAGCATGCCCATCACAACTGGAGAGTATTACCACTGTCCTGCAGCTATTATTATTAATTTGTATCACTGCATCTAAGAGCTCCAATCAGAGTCGAAACTGTACTGTGTATATAACGAAAAGGTAAGCTCTGTCCCAAAGACCTTTGAACAGTTATAGAAAAATAGGAGAGAATACAGGATACTGGTGGAACATGGCATAACAGTAGAAGGGGCAGGGAAATTGCAACCTGGGAATTGACCAGTGTTGAAACAGCATGGTCCGTCCAACTGTTGTCATGTATCTTGTGGGCAGTACAGTGAAGATGAAACCTGAAGAATGCTTTTCAGTGACTCTTCGGATTTTACTGTGTTTCTGCTTACATGTTTTAAAGGGCAGCACAGGAAAGGTATGCCTCAGGCACACTTGGCTTGGTGAGGGATTAAGTTTGCCTCAATATGAGGAAAAAAATGTGTAGAGTGGAGGTAACTGAACTGCAGAGGAGTAAAGAGCATTTTTTATGTGTGGCAGTAACACTAATGGAACCAGTGGGCTGAGGAAAGAAGGTGCAACAGAGTGGCCAGCCCTTTGCCCTAACACAGTTGTCAATGAACTGAAGTGGGTAGTGAGTGTTATGATAGAGCTGACTGTACCTGCACCCTGTGATGATCCCAATTTTGTCTTCCTGTTTCCAGACATACCTAGAGAGAAATTTTCAGCAGAAAAAGGGAAACACTAAGACTGTGTCACCATATGTAGAATATTGTACAGAGTCTGGGCACCTGCAATCAAACCAATTAAACTGCAGCAGTTGTGAAGAGATCTGATGATGATTCAACAACTGTGGAAGCAATTTTAGGAAGCAATGTCTGGCATGTTTAGGCTGCGCAGTGATTCTTGAAGTCTTCTGGTGCATAACTCAGGCTTACACTTGCACTCTTTGTATAGTCTAGTAGGTGAGGCTTGCACTAGACTTTAAAAGAAAGGGAGAACTTGCTTCTGAGATTTCCTCCTAGCCCAGTGACAGTTGACCTGTGTGATAGGAAGGAGAGTGCTTAGCTCAGAGCATACCCTATACTGACAGATAAGGAGGTGGGGGTGAGCTGCATCTGAGCCATTCATGCTTTGCATGAGTTCTTTATTTGCTTAGCTGATGAATAAGTAGAATGTCTTTCATTTTAACAGCTCCTCTACTGCGGAGTTAGACTGCAAACCTACCCAGGGTTATACTTTCCACCTTGAGTCTCTGAAGATACAGTGTCTGAGGAGCATAACAGCAGAGTTATTCACTTTACCGTGAGATCTGCTCTCCCACTTCTGAGATGCACATGCTTCTGCCTCACTCTTATGAAGGGCAGAGAGTGCACCTCTGATTGCTCCCAGCTGTTGAGCACAGAAAACACCTGGAAGAGGAGAGTGCTTGTGATTCCTGTGTGCAGCTTCTGTTGTACTAGACCTGTTCTCTAGTTTCACTCTATGACCCCACCTCTATTTTTCTTGCTTGTTTTCCAGTTATCTGGCTGTTCTTGGTCAAGCTGAAGCAGAATTTTGTTCACTGTCCAAGTCCAGAGAGCAGGCTGCTTTTTGAGTAGATCGCCTCTACTGTCCAGCTCCTTTCAGCAGCTTAGACAGGCCGGTATGATCCCTAATGTAAGAGAACAGATGTGCAGAAAGCTGTACCATTGAAAATATAACTGTCTGTAGACTGTAAGCACCTGTGTTAAAAACAAAATAAAACCCTCAGACCCCACATATTCCTTCTGCCAACCAGACTGGTGGATCCCAGGTGTTTCTTAGGTATGTGTTGTGCTGCTTTTCCCACCCTCCTTACTACCCAGGACTTCCACAGTACATGAGGCTTCCTTTGTGCCATGACTATAGCTGTAGCTCCTGCCACTGGACTCCCATAGTTCTGGTTACAATTGGTTAGCACAAGTTTGTTAGCACTGGCCCCTTTGCCATTCCACACCACTACTTCTTGTGAAACTTGCTGCCGAGGCCTGCCACAGTGGCTGCAGCCTGTGAGTTGGGCAGAACATCTACCTGCTGAAATATGCATGCAGGTCTAGCTCTTCATGCTCTTCCTTAGCATCATGAGTGGGCTTAGGTGGCTGTGGTGTTAGAGAGCTGGGGTTTGTGAATCCTGGGCTGTGATTCTCTGCATGTATGATATAAAATGGCTGTGCTAAGAAATTCATCTTGTGAAGTCCATGTTCCTTGTGTTCTGCCATGTTATCCCTAGCTTTAATTTAGAATCCCAGAGGCTCTGTAGTCTAGGGAGATGTTTTTTAACCCAAGGACAGTGGACACAATATAAACATGGGGCTGTGCCTTGAATTTAACAAGTCAGGCTGATGTAGAAACACTGGCTGTTGGTTTGCTCTCATCACAACAGTGACCTTACAGAAAGCTATTGGATCTTGCTGGGACTTCCACAGGTGAAGGAAAAGAGGGGTGACACTGTTGGTGACTGCCCTTTAACATCAGCAAATGCGGTATTCCTTTTGTGTGTCTTGTTTGTCCATTCCAGTTCACATCTCCCTGTTGGGTTGTGTCTCATTCTGATGTGGTGATATTTCACAGCCATTTTAGTGCTAGTCTGTTCTAGTAATCAGTACAATACCTTGCAGCTGTTGGCCTCTTTGAAGATGTCACTGGAGCTGAGGTTGCAGCTGAAAGGCAGTCATCCAAGGCTGGAAAAAAGACACTTTGGCTGCACAGATCAGAGTAGTATTTTATTTGCCATGCTTGCACACTGCCACAGGCTGTGATTCGGCTAACTTCTGTGAGGTAATGCAGGTTCAAGCTTAGGTGGAAGATTATGAAAGGGAAATCTTGTGCGGCAAGGCATGGTGGTGTTTGATGGAAGAGCTGGCATTCTTCTCTCTTCAAGGGCGGACAACACTTCAGTGTGATAACAGGGAATGATGTCCTTCTACAAGTGCCATCATTCATGCATGACATGAAAATTGCATCTGGTTTATGCTGCAGTCGAAAACTTCCCAAGGCACCAAGTCTTATTCTGCATGGCCTCTTCAAATTTCCATGTAAACAAGTTCAGTGCTGCCCTCCTAAATCTACAGTCATAACATAATAAATGTTTGAGGTACTGTGTGTGAAGGACTATGTTTGCAAGAGGAGGAGAATGTGTGTGAAGTGTTACTGCAGCTCTAGTGATAAATGGTAACTTAGTACAAGAATTTAGCTTAAACCAGGTGGAAGTGGTTTTACTTTGTGGTGAGTTAAGGGCACACATGGCCTTGGGTGCTGTTGCTGAATGGACAAGCTGTAATTTGCTGTGCGCCATTGTAACTCGATCATTTACAGTTCTGTTCTGGATGGAGACAGCAATTTTATTTGAATGTGATTGGCTTTTTCCGTGTCAAAGAAATGTGTAGTGTTGCCAGTGTGCTCAGAGAGATAGTGATCAACCTATGTTAAATCCATGCATTTGGTGATTTTTCTGCATGAAAAGGTTTGGGCTTTGTTTGCTTCAATGTAGATTAGAAGAAGGACAGTGTTTATCATATTTGAGGTTTACTTCCTCTAAGAGAAAATTCTTTGTCGCTTGGCCCTTAGCAAGTAAGACTAGATCTAGCAGTAAAATTTCAGTAGTGAACATCTGGATTTTTCTTGTGTAAAGGATAATGAGATGTACTGATGTCCTGTATCATCTCTGAAGGGCATATCTCTGATGCTTGTGGCATTCTAAATACCATGTGAAGCATTTCAGTTCTCTGTTCTGGAATTGTTAGGCACCTAGGCTTCATGTGGGGCTTCTAATACTTTGTTGCATTTAGGCTTTTGTATGACTGTAGAGACTCATAGCAAATACTTCCAGTGATATTTTAGCAATTTTTGCTGCCTTTTAAAATCTAAGATGAAAAAGAAAATAATGAGCCAACTAATCTGTACAGTGCTTGCTGTCCCTTCTGTACAAGAGGAACTGCTTTTTTTCCTCAGGACACTAATTGACTTGATATTCCCTGACTTGATATTCCCTTTACACTGCTGAAGGTAAGATGCTGCTATGCACTTGGAATAAAGAGGGGAATAAATGGCATATACAAGGTAGGACAGTTGAGCTACCACTGAGAAATATGTACTAATTACACTGATTTCTCACCTGCATCTAAAATGACAGAATTGTATTGTAGCCTATCTTGCCTTCTGGGTAATTGTTTTACCTGCTGGGTGCCTGTTTTGCAAGGTCAGTGAAATGATTCCAAATGAGAGAAAAAAGCCTAACTAAAATACACCATCTCAGATGTCCTGTTTGGATGGTGGGGAGATGAGAGAGATAGAGGTGTGCTGCATAACTGTAATTAATATTTATTTTTGCTATTATAAAGGCAATTCTCAGAGTTTCATCTGTGCTGGGTTCAGCATCTGGCATTGGCTTGTGTACTTTGATTCCATGTCTGGTTTTCTGATCTTGGTGGAAATGTATTGGAGAAGACAGAAATGGAGCAAATTGGGAACCAGAGCCATCCTCGTGCTAACTAATTGAATATATGTATAGAATGAACAACGCCACAATTGCTGTTGAAGCTATTACATCAAACAGTCATGAAAATTTTCAAAGCTTATAGATAAAAACCATGTTGGCAGCTGGGAAAGGGAGCTGTACAAAGGGAGAGCTTTTTAAAAGCGTTGGGATTACAGGTTCACACATCTCATTTAAAAACAAAACCGAAAAAATAGAGCTGTTATGCAAACATCTCCCTCCGATTCCTGCAGTGTAGTAAGTACACACCATTTACATTCTGCAGTAAAGAGAAGCCATGCAGAGTGAGCCAGGCCACTGCACAGTTTTTAAGGCCATCTGGCACATAGTGCTCAACTGTCTATCACTGGAGACCCAACGTTACCTCTGGGCTGTTATCTCAGTTTCTTTATTTGTCATTTGTTGACATCAAGAAGTGGAGATTATGGAAGATGTTAGGTATGTAACTAAACCAAATGCTACCTTAATGGCAGCTGCCTTCTGTTTAGTTTTTCATTTGTAAAGTGAAGCAGAATATTGTCTTTGCAGCTGTTCATGGCTTATTTTTAAGTTGTCCATCAAATCTGACAACAAAAGCCAATGTTTAACACTCTGAATTAAATTTAGCTAGCTCATTTTTCCCAGGTCTTCTGTTCATGCTAAATAACTTTTTCGTTCCTTTGGCCACAGGAAGCCTTTAAGTTACCAGCCTGTACTAAGGCAGATTTCAGGCACATCAGTTGAGCTGTTCTTAGGTTTTGGTTTTTGGAAGATGCAAATGGTATTAGATGGAGGGCTTATACAGCAAAGGGTATAGCTTCTTGGTATGTGCAGTTTGTTTCAAGTGCTGTGTGTTGTAGCAGAGTTACTGTTTGTCTGCTGTAGATGCTATGAGAGACTGTATCCTCTACTGTAGAAGAGCTGCCTGTTGCTGCTGCACTCAGGTGAAACACTGTTGGAAGTACTTGGACCTTCTCTCAGAGAAAAAATAGCCATTCCTCTTAATTAAGAAATCATTTTAAAGGGAAAGAAGTGACATGGATAGGGAAACTGCAGCAGAAGAGACAGACTCCCTCTTTCTTTCCATGAGGACAGAACAGATGAGGAAGGGAGGATTTGCTTTGAAACACTTTTATTGACTGCTTTATCAAGCACATCTTAGGGTTTTTTACCTGTTTGAAGAGAAGGCTTATTTTGGAGCCTAATAAACTAGAACATATTCTAGTTCAGCGATTGGGAGCTTCTTGGTGTACTTTGTGCTTATCTGGAAGAAAAGGTGGGGAATAGTTCCACATGAATTCCCTAGCTGATTCAGGATCCTGTCAGAGTCTGTTTCTTGTCTCCTTTTCTGTTAATTGGACAAATGGAAAATAATGAAGAAGAGACATAGAACAGGCTCCCTGGATCAATAAAAATGTCAGTTTGGGTGCATCAATATAATAGGCAGAGCTAATGTCATTTGCTAAATAAATGGGGTTTTTTTGTGCCGCATCATGGGTGTCCAGAGTGCTTTAAAAGCAATGATACAACTTAACAGCTGTAGGTTAGTGTGGCTGGATGGGGCTTTGTAGGACCTGGTCTAGTGGGAGCTGTTCCTGTCCATGGTAGGGATGTTGGAACTAGATGATCTTTAGGATCCCTTCCAACCCAAATTATTCTATGATTTTAAGTCTTCAATAGGAAATGAACTTTATGCCAAAGCATCAGCTATACTGAGGTTAGAGAGTGAGCCATGAGGCTCAGTGGGGCAAGGCTGGACACAGTTTAGCTTCCAAACTGCTGTGCATTTGATTTCTTACTACAGAATTGTTAGTAGCAATAGCAAACTTTTTTTGAAGAGGGACATTGTGTGTTGTCTGCTGCCTGAAGAGATGATAGCCAACTCACTCATTTTCATGGCACTTAGTATTTGTTGGTTTTGTTTTTGTTTTAAGTTTTCACTATTAGCCCAGGGATTTACAGAAGTCTTGTGCAATATTTCTCTGGTGCTGCAGCATTACCAGAGGGGTTTTCTTTAAATACCAGTGAAAGGGAAAGGAATCTTAATAGTCAAACTGAAGGAGCTGCTAGTTTATACAGGAACAAGTTTCGTTTTGGCCAGATACCAGAAGTCTTCATAGTTATTTGATGCATCTCTTGCTTCTCAGCTTTACTTCTCAGCTGCTAAATGCTGCAGTTCAATAAACTTTGTCCATTGATCATTAGATAAATACAAATGTGAAATTGGAGCGCTACGAAAGAGGTAGCCATGCGATATGGAGAATTTCTACTTTTGAGGCTGCTAAAGCCTAAATGAAAGTCCTTTAAACCCTGACCTTTAGCTTCTGTGTTTATTTTGTTCCTGTTCTGCTTCAGAAGCCACATACTGGCTTTATTCATATTTAGGAAAATAAATAAGTGTGACCCTTTCTCCGACACACAAGCAGCTTGCTTTCTGGTTCTTCGTGCTATTCTGAAATTAATACTGACAGACAGCCTCTTAACAGTCTGTAGGTAACACTTTTTTACAAGTATTTCAGTGCTTTACAAATATGATTACACGCTTTGATCCCTTTCCCAAAGGGCAAATACCTCTTGGAGAAAACAGCCACATTGGCAACATCACAAGCAAAATCAAGTATGCTTTTAGTGCAAGAAAGAGAAGAATAGTACTCCAGCTAACCTTAAGAAATGTAAATGGCTTACAAGAAGTCAGTCTAGTGTAGAGCCCAGTCACCCTGGCTAGTGACCTGTCCTTTCAGTAATCTTCCATGTCTATTTGTTTTTCATTTCTTGTGAAAATCAAGTGCTGAGCCAAAGCATTAGTTCAGCATGGAGTCAGATATGTTATGACACATCTTGGCACTGTGCAGTCACTGATGCAGGGCTCATCTTGAACAAACAGAGGATATACTGTGGCAGAAGGATCTAGTGTTTCTGTTCCAGAGAAAGTTTGTTCTTGTTGCACACACAAGTTGGGTCAATAAGTAAAACTAGCTCTGTGTCCAAGATGGTAAAAAGGGTGCTGTTAGTTTACTAAATGAACTGCTAAATTCTGCACACAGAATCTACCTGTGGTATCTAGCCTGGCTACCAAGAGAGGCTGGTTAGAACTAATCCCAGAAAAAGAGCAAAGCAATTTCCTTTGTTGCATGTCAGGACATTCCACCCAAGTCTTGCATCCTCACCAACCCTGCCTTGGTGGTTGATGGCCTCCCAGTGCCATCAAATACTAAGCTACCACTGCAACTTCAGACAAGAGTTGTCTGAGGAGAGAAAGTGGATGTGTGCTATTGCAGAGGTTTCCCACTGCTAGAGGAGCGGGTCTGCGGCATACAGGCAGTTTGTGGCCAAGTGGTGGAGGGGCAGAGCATGAAACTAATACAGGGGCTGCTTCAGTAGCTCCAGTTGCTGCGTAAACATGGTACTGTCAGTATCTTGCAAATCACTACCCTTTTCTCCTGTTCGTCTACCAAAGATGGTGCAGGAACCCTCACAGTGACTTCTCTCCACAGTAGCAGGGTTTTGTCCTCTCTTTTCTGCATAGAGATGGGTGCACAGGTCTCAGCCTGGCACAGTGATTCTGTACTTCCTTATACTGCCTATGACTTCAGAGTGATGAGAACTTGCATACCAGTCACACTGGGGATGACATTTCTTTTACTGGTTTGGCATAGTCAACACAGACTAATACACAGAACTAGATTCATGTACACGGGTGAGTTTGGACTGTAACTGTATCAGAGCTGCCTATCACATCCAGATAAATTTGGGATAAGTGGGTACTTCTCTATCCTTGCCAAATTACATGAACAAATTCCTGAACTGCTGCAAATGAAGGTTGCGTAGTCTGTTATATCTGATCCAGTAACACCTGTGCATGAGACTAGCCTGTGAGTGTCCTAGGCCTGGAGTAGCTTGAGGAATGGTAAAAACAGCGTCATATAAACCTTTGTGCAAACCTTTGAAGTTCAGCTACCTTCATTGATTCTAAGAGGTGGTGCGCAATGCTTTCACGTTCATTTGTCTGGCTATGCTGGCACAGACAGGGCCCCAGTAGTCATGGACAGCAGATTGAATAATTTGTACACAACAGAAGCATGGCATGAGGAATGTGCTTCTGGTTGAAGTGAGCAAGTCACTTTATCACTGGGGATTTTTTAAACTGAAGACTGTTTACCTGGCACCTCTGAATTAACATACTGATGAATTCTGTGCAGGAAGAGTTCACACAGGTTCCTTGGAAGAATTTAATGGTTTAGCTTTCTGTGGTTTTCTATATTTAGCAGATCAACCCCTTAGCTGTATGTTCTAAAATAAAGGATAAAAATTAGGCATTCTGAGACTTAATGCTTACATTATTCTCATATGCTTTGAAGTAGCAGTTATCTATCTAGGAATAGAATTATACAGTATCCACAAACTGTAGTTAACAGTTAGCTAAGCTCTCAAACAGAAAATTATACCAAGAAATCCACAAACAGGAAGAACAGCAAGGGTCAGACTGTCTTACTGTGAAGAATTATACGGTGTGGGAAGCCCATTGCCTTTTGTGCTCTCTGCTTTATACCAGAGTCTCAGCTTCCATGGTGCTTTCTGAGAAATCAGACATTTACTGTTGTATTCAAAACACATGAATTTCAGTACATTTTACACAAAACTGTGTAATCCTTCTAGTAGATATTTAGCTCTATCTAGTATGTTTGATCTTCAGACTGCGCTCAAAATGAATGATCCTCCTTGCCTTTACTCTAGAAAGGTGCTGAATGTTGATTAAGGAAAACTGATCTATATTGATGTTAAGTGACTGCGTCAAGGATGGTGTGAAATAAATGGTTAAAGGCTGCATTAATCTTTCTGCCTTACTGGATGTATGCAAACTGCATAGGGCCTAACACTTTTCAGTTCCTGTGGAGTGATTCAAGTTCCGTAGATTGTTGAATTTCCTTCCCTACCTTTCTGCTATCAATCAGCCAAAGGCTGACAAAAGAAGGCCACCCCAAAAAGCACAATTCAATCACAGATCAGCACTTTCTTGTTTAATATGTTACATCTCTTTATAAACAATTTTATTGTTTTGCACAACAAATATGGTTAGAAAGAGCAGGTACAATATACAACTTGATTGCCTTCAGGGACTCATGGATGCTAGGTTCTGTGAATCCTGAGATCTTTCAGGTCTTGGGGTAACAGTGCAGCTGCTGAGCCAGTGGACAACTTGCACATGCATGCATCTGAGGCAGGGTAAATGGCTTTGCCTTTATAATCCAGACTGAGACCAGCAAAGGCAAGGAACTGGTTCAGATTTATGCAGTAAGTTTTCTATGTCAATCAAATCTGCCTGTTTCAGTAGTTGTAACTGCTGAGAATTATCTTCATGAAGCTTGATGTAAAGAAAGCGAAGAAAGAAACCCACAGTATCAACTACATGCTAAGAACTTTAAATCAATCAGTGTGATTGATAAACATTTAGCTTTACTTGGCAAATGAGCTATAGCTTCATATTTTATCCACAGAATAACAACATTGGGTTAACAATAGAAAGAAAGAATTAGAGGTAGAACATTAGAATTAGACGGGTTTTTTATTCTTGGTCTGGATGGGTATTCAGTACCTGTACAGGTACTATCGAATGCTGCTTGCATCTCTAGTAGCTGTAGTATCAAGTTAGCTTTAAGGATCCTTTTATTAAGAAGGTCTACAGAGGCTGTTAAGAGTGATGAAGAAGGGGTTTAAACTGAAAGTACATGTTGTTCGCTCTATTGTATTAAGACAGGTGTAGGAATTTAATATACTAAACAGCAACAGTCTTTTAACACTCATTTTCATTACAGATGGAAACAGCTGCTGGCAATACAATCCTCAGTACCTTTAGATGTGAGCATCTCTACTGCTACATTGTCAGCACATTCTCTTGTCTTTGAACATGACAATTTGGGAGGGGATTCAGTGTAGGTAATGGGGGAGAATTTGCAAAAGGGGTGATGGAGAAACCCAAAAGGGGGTGCTGGAGGACCCTACAGCAATTTTGGCAGAGAAAACCAGGGAGCAGAGAAATTAAGGTGTGCATGGGTGCCAGAACATAAATTGACAGACGTATTGGATAACGAGTTTCAAATAGCATTTATTTCCCTGCTCCCACTAATTTAGCAGGAATTCCTGCCTCAGACAGAGGCAAAGTATTGCTATTAAGGTGGCAGCTGGAATATGGTCAGCATCACCTAACATGCACCCTTCAGAGTTCTATGCCCCTAGGATAGCATGACACATGTAATTAAAAAATATCAATAATCCAACTGTGAGCATTCAAACTTCTCAGCTCTTAAGGGTGACTATTTTTAACAGAATTGTAAATGAGTATAATGGTGCTTCCAGGACTAAGTCTATAAGTAGTTGATAATGATTAAACTACAGCTACTATTAAACAGGCAAATTGAGATACTGGGACATGCTACATTTCCCCAGAAGACAAACCAGGCAAGAACTGATTATATGAATATGAGGGAGCAGAAAGTGACAACTGGTTTTAGCCCAGCAGCCTAATTCTGCTTCAGCCACTTGATATCCCAGGAGGTAGCGCTGTGTGTCCAGGTGTAGAAAGATCTATTTGGAACTATTATTTTCGAGACAACCTGAGACCAAATAGTCAAAACCAGAAAGTAAAAAAAAGGGCATGCAGTGTGACTTGAAGATAGCTATAGACTTTGTAACTAACAGCTGCTTACCTGATTAGTATTTTAATCTATATAAACATGGAGGTAACGAGGAGGAAAATCTGCATGCAGACAGCATAAAGGTGACACCGCTGGCTGCACATGACATACTATCCCAAAGGAGCAGAATTCACGCAAAGCTGGTAACGGTAGATCTCTTTAAACCTTCTCAGCGAGCCATTATTTTAAAATGTGCTCGCCAACAGTGGTTAACTTAAATTTTAACTTATTCTTGGAGCTTATCATCTTCCTAAAGCTGCTGTTAAATGTGGTATGTCAAAAGACAGTTTCCAGAAACTGGTCAAACTAAATTTTTCAGGAATCTAAAGCAAATGTAGCATACCTTAAACACTGCAGGAGAAGGAAGGAAAAAAAGATAGACAAATTATTGCTGAATGAAGAATGAACTCTGAATTTAGTTTAACTAGTAGAGGCCTCAGATTCTCTTCGCCCTCCTCTAAGAGTCTTTCATTTTTATTTCTTTGCTCCACTGAAGAGAGATGAAACTAAGCATGTTAACAATGAACCTTTCATTCAGCTTTCTTAATGCAGAAGTACTAATCATGCAGGCTTGCCTTTCAAAGGATGATACAATGCTATGCTTTTCTGTTTTTAAGGATTGCTACTTACTTTGCTTCAAAGAGACCCCAAACAATTTAAGAGGAGAAGAAAACTCCAACATTTTCAAATGTTCTGAGAACCCTAAAGAGAGAGGGTGTTGCATTTTTGATCAAGAGGTACATCCTGAAGTGTTTGGAACTCTAGTGAGAATATGGTTTTCCATCCTTCCTGAGCATGCTTGGCAGAGGGAAGTGACTTCTGCAGCTGAAAAAAGAATAAAACGAACTAAACAAGGAAAGAGGGGGTGCCATCTTCTGTCCTTCTGTGTGAAGGGAGAGCCGACAGACAAGAGTAAGTCTCTATAATTTTATTCTCATTACTTACACAGTCACTGCACTGTGCTACAAGTTATTAACTCACAGCATCCTATTGCATATTATTAGCTTTGCACAAACTTAGCAGAAAGGAACATTCTGCTTATGGTTAAACCATTGTCATTAACACTTGCTACTATCTGAAGAACAAATCCCTGTTGTTAGAGGATGCAGTAATCTTTAAAAACTATATATAAATTTCAGTTATCTTTTCCTACTGCTTCAGATGCATGTGCTAAATTTGAAATAATTTACAGTTAGTCTTATAAAGTTCTGCTTGTTTTTCTTCCAAAGAAAATAGCAGCATATTGCAAAATAGGAAGGTCCTGTAGCAAAATATGTAGTTATTACTAGATAATCCATCAAAAATGGTTTCTAATTAGACAGTCCTGTTTCATTTCTTTGCATATAACATATGTTGCAGACTTGACTCAAACTCTACACAGGTATTCACAAAGATAACGCAAAACAGTTTTCTGTAGTACTGAGTCAAAACAGTTGGTGCTGTTTGGCAAATAAATATTTGTGTCTTTCTTTACCATTTTATTATCTGATCTGAGCTGACTTGAAGAGGAAGGTGGATGTGATCACTATGCACTTGTCAATTTGCATTCTCTGCCTCCTGCTTTCACACCTTCTTTTCTCCTGACTCAACTTCAGATTGGAAGATGAGGTATGCAGTTTATGGGAAGGTGTATATGAACAATATCACAGAATTGAAGTTCAAACAACCCATAGCTGCCTAACATCCAGAACAAGTAAATCATGTCTGCATTAAGTTTCAGTTAATTGAAGAAACAGCATATCACTATAGTAAAATATGCAAGGTTATCACTTCTGTAGACCAGTATTTTAATCTGCTTGCAAGAACAAAGTTGATGCCTTTTTTTTTTCTTCCTGTAGTGAGTACTGAAAAGCCAAAAAGAGCAACATTCAAGTGGAACTACTTTCAAATGCCCAGTTGCATATGCTGATTGCCTCAACAAAAAAATAAAAATGAATCAAGACTACGAAGAGAAAGAAAAGTATGTCCTTATCACTAATGTATTTGATAACTGTTATTTAAGAGTGACTCTTTCCAGCAGCATTAAAGTTTGTTCTCCTGGAAAAGCTGCTGATAGTGAGAGAGAAAGCCCACTCCTGCACAAGTTCACCATGTCAAGTGTGCATTGTGAATACTTTTTAGCAGTTTTTCCAGTGTGTTCCTTTGTGTAGCAAAGTATGTACAGTCTCAGCTAAGGATAAGATTATGAGCTGGTTACACAGGGCCTGTATTCTTATACAGCAGATCCTGCCCCATCAGCCTTTGTGTTGAACCATGGTTTACTACTGCTTACATTACTTTTTGTTCTGTGTGCAGAATTCTAATAAGGTATTTGAGTGATGAAATAAACATCTGCTGCCAGTAAATACAGTTCATTTTAAGTAAAGTACTGTTGTCTTAAACGTTGCCATTAGTTTTCTAAGTACAAAAGTTCTCAGGAGCATACAAATTTATTTCCAGCATGCATTGCCCACAATCTCATTGTGACATTAAGAGATTACTTTTGATTAGGCCTTCTCTTTGCTGTTGCGCTGATGACTGACAATTTCAGTAACTACACTACAACAAAGAGAATGTTAATTCATTTGTCTGGGCACCTAACTGTGTACACATCAACTGTGAGCATAGGTGCCGTCAATTATTCCACTGGTGCATTTCTTGAATAGAAACCCTCTATTTTTATGATGCTGTTAGCATCAGTTTTCTTCCCTGGTGAGTCTTTGTACTGAAATAGTTATTGTAAGATTTAAAAAAAGTGCTTTTATCCTTTAGAGATTTATATCTAAGCTATAGCATAGTCACAGAAGGAACTGCTATGACTGTAGAATGAACTAAACATCACAATGAGTACAAAGTTAATATAAACAGGACATTGTGTTCACGAGGCCAGGAGACTACAGTTTATCCAAGAGAAGAAAGCCATGCAAAATTCAAGTTTTGAATGTATTTATCACCTTCCATGGAGTAGATACAGTTTAATATTACTTTCAGACTGCTATAATTGCACCAGGACTCTTCTCAGGGTGTTGCCTCTGCACTACTGAAGAGGAGTTCATGTTTTCAGGTACCTCAGTTTACAGTTACATTGGTTCTCATTGAAGACACTAAACTGTTTCAAAACAGAAACCAATGCAGGTAAGGACAGGCACTGGCATATCAACCTTCATGGCAGTTCTTGCTCTCTTTTGAAGCCTTGGCTCACATCCAGCTATAGGCCTGAAACTTGATGCAAAGACACAGTTGTTTTATGTAACTTACCTTTACTTAACAGAGCCATCTTGTTCAAGAATCACAGTTTTATAACTGAAAATACCATATGGATTTGAGGGGGAAAAAAAAAGTGTGTACATATCCCATGAATCAGGCCCGATTTCAATACCCAACAATTTTCAAAATTGTTTTTAAATAATTACCGTGATAGTCTTTCTCCCTCTAATACAGTCCTTTGTTTTAATGAGCATTTTTCTAGCATCTAAATGATTAAGAAACAACAGTTATTCCTCTACTTATCCATTATTAATACAGCCCATTATGATTTGGAATATAGCTACTCTAGATGAAGTTGTCAAAATGGATGAAAAAACATTTAAGACATTAAAACTCTGATGCCAATGATATAGCGTACAGTATGCATCAAATGAAAACAGTTCATTTGATTACTATATCTAACCTCAAAATTAAATTGACCAAATTGGCTACTGTAGATTTAGCCAGATTTGCTTACAAAATAAATGACTAAACTTGAACCCAGCAGAAAGATTACTTTCCCCTTCCAAACTGGCAGAAAACACTGTCCACCTTCATCAGCTGTAAATTCAGTTTGAAGTTAGTGACTTAATGTGCATATTTTCCCCATTTGTATTTCTTAAATAAACCTGCAGAAGAAAAGGTGCAAAATAGCAAGACCTGTTGGAATAGGCAGAAAGGAATTCAAACTTTAATCTGATTGGTTTAATTTTTTTAGCATGAGGAAAAAGAATAAAGTTACAAGATCCTTTTAATATTTTCACAATGTTAAACTAAAACTGAGCTCTAGGCTACATGTGTAAGTAAATCTAGAACACAAAAGGGTTAAATAAGATCTTCTTTTAAGATACAAGAACTTAAGCTTTCTTTTACGTTTAACAAACTTCACAGAACAGATACTGCAAAGGAACAACCCCCTCCCCAACTTTTTGTTTAAAGTGAACATTGTCCATAATTTACATGAACTTTTAAGTAGTGTTCTCTCAAGAGCCACCTTGAAACCACCTGTGCACTTGTAATGAGATTAAAGAGAGTATTAAGGAGGAACAAAATAGCATCTTCAGTATTAATGCAGAAAAGTCTTATGTGTCAATCAGAATGCCCATCAAATGCTATGGTAGGATTTTGTAGGAAAAGAAAGTGCGTATCACAGCAGCCTCCAAAATCTATGTTTTCTTAAACTCCTCATGGCAAATGTAAATAATATCCTTGGACAGTCCCTCTCACCAAGACCACTGCCTGAAAATGCAGCACAGTACAGAAGATTTTGCTGCTGGTTTTATTTTCTTGACTAATATCAATAATAAGAAACCAGCTTGCCTTCTGGATAATTTGCATTTTATAATGATATGATGGGGCACTTCTGATTTGCTCCATGGTTAATTAACAATAATGCAGTCAGATGCTGAGTGTGTGTGGAGATGCAAATATATAATCTTTTTACTTAAATTAGTTGTCTCCTTGTTAAATGCTCCTAGCTGGCTACCAAAATAACAATCTGATTTGGCCTATAAGGAGTTAGTTATTTGTAACAAGTAGAATGGAAGATGACTCATCCAAGCTTACTCCCAAAACTCTGGGTTTTTTTTCAAGTGATACATTACTTCACCCCTCTGATGTTTTATATCTGCCCAGGATTTGAAGATGAGACAAAATCTTTCCCTCCCTCAGGTTTTCTTACGAATTTACCTGATTGTTAATACCTTACTAATAGGCTGAGAAGCTGAATTCATTCAGGATTAAGCTGGGCCACACCGGTACAAATCCTTTTTACCTGCATAAAACCTGTGTGCTGCAGAAGATGTGCCAATTACAATGTTTGTTTGCTTTTTTGTTTCCAAACTGACAAGACTGGTGCAATTCAGTTCAGCTCAGCTCAATGTGACATACTGCAATATAGAACCATAGGTCTAACCAAATCCAAAACATTCTACTCCATGTAATGCTTTTCAAATTCACTTGCTATACTTGCTTTGCAATAGATGCGGGCAGAGATTTTCATGAGCGCGTTCAGCTGCATAGAAGGAGGGCTGATGGAGCCCACTTGATTATCTCATTGACACTCTGGAAGCGAGGAACACAAACTCAATCTGATAAAGGATGTTTTACTGGTTGTTCCCCAATACTGTTACTGAATTCTGTTTGCTACAAAATGTCCTTTTTTTTTTTCCCCCCAATATATAAGTCTAGCTACAGAAAGTCAGTCTGTAGAATCCAGCCATGGCTACTGTGCTGTGAATTAGCCTTATTTGATCAATTATCAGATACCTGCACTTAGCAAAAGGCAAACAAGAGCCAATCAGGTTTCAGCCAGTGGGAATGGCTGCACTGCTCAAGGTATGTGGAATCTGTTCACACAACTCTATCTCTGTGGATGCCATGTAAAAAGTATGCACCATTTACTGCTCTGGGATGGCATTGGCTTTATAGCGAGATCATAATTTAACTGAGAAGAAAGAGAAAAAAACAACAACAACAACAACAAAACAAACAAAAAAAAGAAACAAAACAAAAAAATAAATCACGAAAAAAAACACCAAAAAAAAAAACAAAACCCAAAAAAACCCCAAACCAACAAACAAAAAAAACCTGATAGGTTATTTATAGTAAGATAGATATAAAAAATTTTATAAGAATCTCTGTCCCCCTTTCTTTTTGGCTTCCTGGGAAGAACCAGAAAGATGTTCCTACCGCAACAGAATCCCTGATGCTGGTGACACTGCCTAACTCAAAAGCCACACGCGATGAAGGCACGAGTGACCAGTCAGGTCTTCTGGGCTTAAGCAGCTGCAATTGCTGCTCTTAGTAGTATTTCACCTCCTCAGGATTCACTAGCAGTGAAGAGGTGAAAGGCTGCACATTAAACAGTTTGTCCGAAAGCCGTGTGCATAGCGAACTTTTACACCAGCTTCTATACAACTATTTGTTTTAACTCTGCAGCTGGAATGTTTCCAGCATAAGGCTTTTAGAGTGACTCCAGCAATAACAGAAGCCTTTGGATTTTTCTTGTTTTGTTTAAATCCACTAGCCATGCTCAAAAATAGTATTTCTTCATGTTTTATTTTTATACGGTGGCTAGCAGGCACCTTAGTAACCAGCCAGAAATCAATTTCAACCACCATCAACCCCTAAACTACAGTACCAGGATGGCTGGCTAAAGAAAGGAAACTGATTGGCTGTAGTCTGAAACTTGCCTAGTACAAGGTGTCTGGCTGACTTTGTCCTAAATAAGGCTAACATTAGTGAACTAAGAGAACAGCATTTGGTTGCAGTCTTGCACTCAGGAACATCCTTCGCCAATGCGTTGGCAAGATCTCCCTACTTTCCGATCCAGTTTCACCATTTTCATAATGGCTTCCTCACGCCCACGTCCCATGTGGTCAAATGTGCAGTCATGTTGTTCAGGCAGGCGATGTAACATACAGAACACATAACCTACCATGGAAAGGGAGAAGAAAAAAAAATACAGTTAGGGACTTGGTTAAAGTGGCAGAATCTTACCTGAATCAGAAATGAAGGATTACTTACCAGGGGATTACTCAGTTCTCAGAAATTAATGCCAGCTTTAAGTTTTTCCTTATCTATCTTCCTTACAGGGTATTAATAACTATCTGATTACTTACTGCATTTTCTTGAGTATTTATTAACACAGTACCAAAGCTCAAGTCATACTAGCTTTGGGTTTGTTTTTTTTTCTGTGGTCTCATAGAGGGAGTGCCCCAAATCACCTAATGTAGGTACGGCCACACAGTAACAAAGCTGATTTTGCAAAAAGAAAAAGCTGATCACCTTCACTGAAATCTTTTCTACTTTATGTGCAGCTGGCTGTCATTTCTGAAATTCATGCCTATGGTATTGCAGGTTGAGCTCCCAAGCAGGCATTCCAGTCAGATCTGTTAAATGTAAGCACCTTGCTTTCTCCGTACTGCCAGCACCCCAAGTTGGCAGTAACTGCAGGAGAGTTCATGGCTCCACAACTATGCCAGTTTTCAGAAGCTTCTCTTCATGAACTGTTCTGACACTAACCACAGAGAGTAAGCAGACATTTGACACAGGGACATGTCCTGCCACATCATCTTGCCCTGTAGCTGAGAAGATGAAGGTTACTGTCTCTTTGTCTAAAGCTAGTCAATGTTATTCGGTTTTCCAGGGAGCACATGACTCAGAAACACATGTAAATACTTTTTCCTACAGGTGAGGAGGGCATCTTCTGTACCCGCCCCTTTCTACTCTACAAAGAAAACAAACTTTTTTTCTTATTTGTCCATAACTCTTTATAACAGTAAAGAAACTGCCTCAAATTTCCTGCCTCTAAAGTGAATGTTACACAGCGGTAAGTAGTATTAAGATGATATAGTAGGGGAAAAAGTCACACAGTTACAGGGCTCATGTAGTCCACTGTATATGAAACCAAGTATGATATTGCCTATGCTGCAATATTTTTCCTGCCTGACGGTGCAAGGAACATCACTCTGATTCTCACTGAATGCTTTACATTACTGCTGCTCCTTGAATGCTCAGAAGATACTAAAACCACAAAATGTTGATTTTTGAGATGGAAAAGGATAAAAATGAGTGAATAATTGAGAGTGTGTTTGCTTGTGCCTAATACACACACACATATATATATATAAATATGTGTTATGTATTTTAAGCTCCTGGACTATAAAACATCAATTGTGAGAGACAACAATAGGCTACCTTTATGTTAGTGTGATTGTTAAGAAAACAGAAAAGGAGAGAGTATCACACATGGACTTACTAAAAAAAAAAAAAAAAAAAGGAAAAAAAAGTGAAGAAAAAATGATTTATCTTTGCTCTGTGTTTCAACAGCACCAGCTGTGAAAAGCCATGTCTATTATCTGTGTCTGGCTTTGAAACCCAGTACTAGTAACAAAGCAAAAAAAAAAGGTTTTCTGCATTGGTATATGCTATTCAGAAATATGGATGGAAGGATGCAGATTGAATTGATAGATATCTCACCCTTGTGATCATTGCTTCCACTTCAATCTCAATCTGGGTCATACCACACACTTCAATATAATAAATAAATATCTTTCTTGAGGTGCCAAAAATTCAAGGTGTCTTGTTACAATGAAAACATCCTTGGACAATAGCTTCAATACTGAACAGGCATTTTCACTCAGTTCTCTCTTACAGAAAGCATGGAGTGAAGACTTCCCTTATTTCTTGAAATAAAACTTCGAATTACTGAACCAACGTCCACTACAGGCATAAGAAAGCATAAATACCTGACTAGATGAGCTCAAAAATCAAGTTGTTCATCTTATCTGCAATGGACGTGTAAGAACAGATGCAAGAAACCCTGCAGATATGGATTGTGCTGAAGTTGTTTCAGACCACTGTGGGTAAAAACTGGTTTTAAATTCTGATGGTTTTACAGATCCTCTCCACATGGTTAACAAGCATATGTATAAATGCTATTTAATGTTACATAAAAGAGCTTTCGGGCATGTGTACAGTGTTCTACACAGCTTCAGCAAGACCTTTTTTGACAATTCTGTAAGTCTAGTAAGAAAATAAATATACAACATGATTCATCACCTTCAATTGCCCCATCTCCTCACCTTCTACAAAGCTTCCTGCCTTCCTTAGACCAGTATAACTTCATCGTGTTCCTTTCCACTCTGCTACTCCCCATCCCCTATCTTCCCCCCCACAGTACAATCTATTCTGTGCTTTGCCGTATCTTCATGTCTTTTTTTGAGCACATTTTAGTTCTTAAGGAGCACCTGTTTTAACGTAGGAAAATCTGTAGCATTTGCTGTATTTATTCCAGATTAAACATATTTTTCTTTCTGCTTGTCAATTACTTACTTATGCATTCTTGAACAGCATTTCAGTAACTGCCCACAAAGAATGCCATGTGATTTTCATTTTCCTAGACAATGGAAAAAGTATTTCTGATTTCAGCAACGAAATAATCTAAAACTGTTATTCATGTATCTGCTAATTAGAACTGATAATAGCTAATGGAAGAATACCTAAGCACGTTTTGAACAATACTAAAATAGTTTTGCATATATTGGCTGTTCTTATGGAGGGGGTTTATTCTCTTTGCAATGCAGATCTTCTGCAAGTCTCATTTCCAAAAAGAAACTTCAGATCTTTAGTCCCAAAATTGCTCCAAATGCCAAAGTCACTTTAAAGATTGAAACTTGTATTTTTGTAGGTTTTATTTTAAATTTAAAGGACTTGAATACTGCTATATACTAGCTAATTGAGTAACAGCAGTTCTGATTAGTTCAGAATGGATATATTCAATTAAGTTATTCCTGCTATATTCACTCCTTGCTTCTTCACTGGTCTGGAAATTAGAGTGGACATTCTGTGGTCTGCACCTGCACAGGCACTTGATGTTGTATCCAGACCATCAGTTTTTACAACAGTTATATTATTAACTTACAAGCACTGGGGCAGTAGGCTAATATATGTACTTCTATTTTGTTCCTTAAAGCCAATGTGTATTTAGAGGTTAAACTTTTCTCCTGAGAACTCTGCTTTTATGGTTATAAAGCAAGTTAGATAAATGAACTCTTGCGTGTATTTAGATAAATGAACTCTTGTGTGTATTTACAGTCAAGTTTGTTATGGGAAGATATCAAATACAGGTTGTCTTCCCTAAAGGATTTTACTGCAGAAATGCTTCTTTTAGCACACTGTATCTAGAAGACAAAATAAATAACATTATGCTAGGGGAAAGAGCATGGGAAAAGGGAATCCATCTGCCAGCTAAAGTTAGTTTCCCTAGTCATCAACCAAAAATATGCCAGACATCTACTCCAAGCATAGATGATTTCAGTCCAGTAAATGCAATAATACATCTCACACCATTGCAATTGTTGTTTTCTGATGTTAGAAATAAACTATGAATCACCTACTCCTTAGGCTTGTAATGCAAACTTCTTGGAAATTTCCATTCTGAAGTATCTCAAAACCTCTGAGCTCCTTTAAGCACCCCAGAAACTACTGCACAATTTATCATCAAAAATTCACTTCCATTTCATCACTAGAACACAAATGGCTAAAGCCATAAAGCACTGTACTATCTCTGCTTTACTTGTACCCATAAAGATGAGTCATTCAGAGGAAGTCTAAGATCACACACAAGCAACTGTGAGGTTGCTTTCATCATTCCTGAGGAATCTATTGAGAAAAGGCAATTGGAGAAGACAGAAAACAAAATAATCCTCCATTTTCAAGACCAGAAAATACCATGCACCTACAGTTTGCTGTGTGTGGGTGATGATGAAAAACAACTGTATTTTTCTTATCATTACATTCAAGAGCACTGGATAGATGGGAGTAGGGAATGACAATAAGCAAATATTTTAGCTAAAACCTACATTTAATTCTTAACTTTGTCTTAAAATTCTGAAACCAGTAAGCTACTAAAGTACCAATAAAATGGTATGTGAAGCATCAGAAACAATTCAACTAAATGGCATAATAATCCACAACCCAAAAGCCAAATTGTGATTTTGGAGGATCCCTGTTTTTTAAAAAAATTCTGTTTCTTTGTTAATAGGAAGCGGTCCATGTGGTTCTGTGACTTTCTGGAACATGGCGCAAATGCCCAATAATTGGATTACTGCAAACTACTGACGGGAAAGCACAGTTGCACTGGTGGGACTGCTCCAACAGATGTCCTTGGGCAGGCATGGAGTCCCAGACTCCTCTGATGGACTGCTGGAGAACATCACGCTGTTACTTAAAATATATAATAAGTATAATGATCCCTGTTACGTGAACTGCACTGTGATAGAAAGGAAACTCCCTTTTCTCCCACCCCCAGATTCTGGTCCTGATAGGTAAAACATTCAGAAAGCTGCTGAAAGATGACAGATTTGTTTGGTTTGTTTGTGAACATGTTTTGAAAAGTGACTTAAAAACTTTCAAAAGTTTTCCTATTTGAAACATCTTTATGTATATTATCTAAAAAGCAGTTGCATGTTGCCACAATTAGCCTGATAGTCAACATATTCATACTTTTGTTTTTTAAGAACAGGGAGCACATCTGGACTTTGCCATACAATGAACATGTTATATGGCATATACAGCAGTTCTGTCTACTGAAGAATACTGAACCTTGCTTATGCAGAGGTACATTTTTGCATTTCTAAAAGCTAAGCCATTCAAATATCATTGTTGAAATGAAAAGACGAAGCCCTTCATTACCAAGTACCATCAATCATCTTAATTGTTCAAGCTAGACAATTATGTTTTCATTGCATGCATGAACTGCTCTAAAAGTTTAGCTTTATATACTGCAGTGACCTCTCCTGATACATTCAAAGAAGCTCCCATTGGTAGGTAAAAGAAAGTGAAGTCAATATTACCATATAAAATCAGAGCTTCTGACACTTTAGAATCATCTTACCTGCCCACTAGTACTGCTATTTATCATTTTCATTCTGGCAAAATTGCCAGGATTTGCAGCTTCTGCCATTTCCAGATTTTTAATTTTATTTAATAAACAATTTGTGTTTGTATAGATCCCCTATACCAAGTCTATTCAAAATAGCCTTGATAATGACATACACTTGTACCTGTGCAGAATTTTGTTCTGTGTACTTTTACTTCTTCATGTATTTCACAAGAAATTTTACCTTTCTGACTAATTTGAAATGCTTATCAGGAGAGGTTCAAACAGAGCTTAACAATACCTTGCAACCTCAAGAGATGAAGGCGCTACAAAAATTCTCCCCCTATTGTATTGTATTGTATTACTAAACAAGGTATGTGTGAGTTTATGTGCAGATTTCTGTGCAAGAACAGACTTCAACATATCTTTAAAAGGTGAATGTACCTACAAAACATTCATACAACACAGCACAAGCAGGCAGATTAGCCAGCAGAGAAGATCATCTCATGCCATGATAATGTGCTGCTGCAGCACTGTTCACAATAACTGGACATTATTCAACAAAAGTATCTTGTAATCCCCAAAACAACACTTACGCATCTCCCCCATCCCTTCCAACTGTGAAGATAATGTAATGTGTGGTAAATGATACTAACAACAAAGCTATTTAAAAAGTGTGGGAGGGAAATATTTTTTCAAGACATGATATAGGAAGAAATGAATGTAAAGAGTAGAACAAACAGCTACCAAGATACAAAGCAAGATCCTAAAGACTTGTACATTGAGTACCTCAGAAAATACTTGCTCTCTGGATTTCAATAGAATCAATCAGCTTGCTCCCCTGCTATTTTCGATACTGTCCAAAAAGAACATCCAGCAATGGAAGGACTATAGTCTAGCCTAGCAAAACTTTCAGTGCAGCTTACATGCACTGCTATTTTGCAGTACAAATATTCTAGCGTTCGTTCTGATATCTTGCACCATTCTCCCTCTAGACAGCTTCATTCTTGCATAAACTCTAATTATCTCTTCTCTCTCTGCTGTGGGGAATGCTCTGCATTGGCATTGTCAGCTTTCATAACACAACTCGGGGAACATTCAGTTTTACTGACATTTTCTATAAAACCAAACCAAATCCCAACAAGCTAAACAACAAGCTTTTGGAAATAAGCAAGCTAAACTATTCTCCTGTTTCCCCTTTTCAGCTTTGCAAAATGTCATCAACTTTGATTAAGTGCTAAGTAGTTTGGAATAACTTGGCTAGAAATCTTGTCATTCATTCCCAAGGGGAAAGAGGAGTAAGCCGCATTATGGTGAAGCTTTTTTAACCAAATAGATGTATTTATTAAAACTCAAAAAAATGTAGCTGAGACAGTCTATCATTTCCATTCCAAGAAGAGTGGATGGGGAATGTTAACCTCTAAGTGCTCAAACTTAGAAGTCTCTAAATATTAACGTACAGTATCTTAAAAGTTGCCCTCTCAAGGCATTTTAGTTCTATGTTCCTTCACAAACAGCACAGTTGCAATAGATTCACAAAATACGCAGTAGAAAGAAATGTACTTTTCTTGTTATTTTTCTAGTCATTTGCTATGGTCACTGCAACTTGCCCTTCAATATTTTCTTCTTTATATAGATTGTCTAAACTTACTTAGACTACTAGAATGATCAATAACTGAATCAAAAAGAGGAAAAGGAAAGTAGTGGTATAAGACACATTAGAATGCTTCTTTAAATCTGCTAACCTGTTCCCAGGACTGGATGTGCCCTTGGGACTTCCAGCCTGCTCTTAAATCAGTCAGAATCTCAGGTTTCATGCTAGCAACACACAGCTCTGTGACATCTCTGACACTACATAAAACTTTATGTCTGAGACTCAGGATGCTTCAGAGATGCTGCAGATTAATTCTGTAATTCTACTATAGGGTTTATGCTTAGGAGAAAAGAAGGGAACAACGATATTTTTCTTTTCATGCTCTACATTGCTGTCTACCACAAACAGTGTAAAGCAGTATGTATGAGCAGGTATTAGAGACAAAAAACCTATTAGTGAAAAAAACTGCCCAGGAAATGAATAGAAAAAGTTGTATACAAAACAAAGATGATGCCATCTTAATCCTGTAACAGCCAGTGAACAGGTGTGGTTAAAAGATTCTGCAAGAATTCTTTAGACTGCAAGTCAAAGACTTTGTATTTCCAAGTTCAGTCACATATAATCTGCGTTTCAAAGGGTCTTCTCTCTATTTTCTTGAAGATCATAAGCCTGGGAAGCTGCTTTAGGGAGCACAGAAGAGATGTGGTTTTGCACTGTGGAGACTCCGCAAACAAACTATGTTTTATCCCTATTTCACGTTCACTCTGCTATTTATCTTACTACTTGCACAGAAAGCTGTCAAACGGTTTTTTCCTACATTAAATGTGACACAAATTTTGAACAGAGAATTTGAATCACTTGAGGGCAGAGCACATACTGATTTTTTAGGTTTTTTTTTTGAATCAACAGTCCTCAAGTAGGTTCTACGTAAGACACTATTCTACTCCTTGACTTTAGAACTAAGAAGAACTCAGAAGAAACAGTTTCCTCCTGGTTTCTCTGAAGACAGTGTATTTGGAGTGGGAAAAAATTAAGATATGGCAGTGTCCTAGATTCAAGGCCTGGTTTTGCTCTAGTAGATACCAACTCCACAAAAGGAGGGAGCCTATTCAGGAACAGAACTGAGGTTTTCAGGAAGTTATTTCTGAACTTCAAAGAGCCCGCATTGAACAAAGTGATACAGACAGCAAACTTAATTGCTTTGTAATAGCAATAAAAAGAATAATAATAAAATAAAAGTTGTAGAAGCATTCAAAATTTGCTGTGGGACATGCCTTACTAAATACTGCAGGTCTCAGACAAGTTCATACCACAGTTCTGCCATGTACCACAAAATAAATGGGGTTAAATCTTCTGGTTTGGACCAAATAATTTTCTTGCTCTATAGAACACATGCACATAAGAGTTCATCACAACTTCTTCACCCCACTATGGATCCAGGAGTTAAGGCCAACATCTATCAGAGACAGTGTAATGCAGCAACCCAGGTACATGATTACTTCCATGGGCACAGCATGCAATCAATACTCACTTTTAAACTGCTTTATACCTCAGAAGTCACTAACCTACACATTTCATATGTAGACTCCCCTTCCAACTTTATACACTGTCCTTGTAAGTTGCAGCCCACAGCAGTCAGGCAAGAGCAGTAGCTGAGACACTACAAGCTGACCTGCCAGCTAGCACAACTGGAGAAACACCTGTGGAACTGGGGTATGATCCCAGCTCATCTATGCTTATAGATAACACCTTCACAGAAATTAACATTTTAATGTCACATGCTTTCTCAATATAACTGAAACAAAAGTTAATTTAACAAGAGATTTAAAAAAAAAAACAAAACCAAAAAAAACCCACAAGCAAAACCCACTCAACCAATTTTGCTCCCAACAACTTGCAGCATCAATAGTGGTGCCAGACAGTGAACACCAGTGTACAACTAACTTGAGGGAGAGGAAAAGCTAGGTTCAAAGGGAAAAATTTAGACTTTAGGTAGATGAAAAGTGTTTGTTTTTTTTTGAATAATCATGTGATCTTGTAATGTTATATTCAGGAGAAATTAATATTACTGCTACACTTGTAAAAGAAATGTTCACTGCCACGTTTGCAGAGCTGACAACATACTGAAACAACACTGCATCTCCCATATTGTTCTTAGTTTCACAAGGTTATATCCCGTAGGATGCGAGAGAATGAATCCAAAGGACAGGACACGCTGTAAGAAAGCAGAATTATGCCAAAAATGTAGTGTCCAAGAATAGACACCTAATAAAGCAGAGATAAACCGTAACAGGTAACACCATACAATTAGGCTCTCCATAGGCTATACCAGCATATAAAGAAGTATTTGTTTCCTATCCAGGACATTTAGATTTGAGTAGTGTGAAATCTTAGAAAAAGTCTCTTGAGAAAGGGCAGGCGGATGACAGAGCTATCCTAACACCAATGCAGGGCCTCGTGCAGTGTTTGACATTTTTAAAAGAGCAAGGTATTAATACTTCTAGAATGCTCTCTACACCAGGGCCACCTGAGCTAATACACTTCTGCCAAAAGCTGAGGATTTAATTAAAAGCCCAAGTGTACCCAGTAACTTAATTAAAATAGCAAGCAATACCAAGTGATTCAATAATGTATGTGTATTATTTTGTTTAGCCCAATGAAAATGCATGAAAGATAAAGCTACTAATAAAGAACTGGAATGAATAATGAAAGTCTATACCAACATACTGTACGTGTTGTATTAATTCTGTTCTCCTGAATCCTGCATGTATTTTGACTTCGAATCACCACATGCTGAATATGACTCCAAGTTTGCCTTTCAGTGTATTTCCTGAATTGTATTATTTATGTCTTGGGTTTAAATAGCTTTCTAGAGGTTGCACTGTATTGATCCACAGTCTGACATCAGCTAGGCTTGCGGTCACATCACTGGAGAGAAGCGGCTCTCTTAAACCTAAATGAAATTTATTTTATACCATTATCCCTTATTTATACCTTATGTCCAGGGTTTCTTAGATTACACATTCTGCTCCACGCAAGCTTTCTACTCCTGTGACCTCTTGCAATCTATGTCAAGAGTAATTCTTCTTCTAACCAAAGGGAAACTGAGCACCATTCAGAGCTCTATTTATCCCATATTTATACCATGAAGGAAAATAGACACTTATACCTACACTTGCATCCTTCCCCTTTAGTTTGTGAGTGAACCAGCTGTAGTTCCTGGAAAAAAATCCTGACTTTTTGAGGTAAATTTTGACAATTCCTTTCCATATCGGGTTTGTCCTGCCAGTTCTGATGCAGCAATTGGTGTGATGTTTTTCCTCTAGCTCTTCCTATGAAGAATTTATATTTTCACCAACAAAATTTACTGGGCATCATTCCACCCTACCTAAGCCTTACTTGATGTTCAGTTTACCTAACTCATAATGTTCCTTTGGGATTTGTCAGATTATTATGCCATGTTTTTGGGCCTTCTCTGTTTACTTCAAATATCAAGCATATTAGTAAAATCAGTACATACTTGCAAGGCTACTTGTTAACATATGGACAAATATATTTGATTCACTTTGATGGGGAATGCAGTATCTAAGCAGTACCTCTCCTTTTGAGAATGAACTGCTCCAGCCCTCTGCCAACCAGCAGGAGCTTTCTAAGCACACAGCCCTGGAAAAGCTGTAACATTTTGACTTCAAATCAAATCCTGTGAGACTGGATAAATAAGAACACTGTAAAGAAAGAAGTTTGATTAGTAAAGGTAGAGCTTCTTTAACCTTCAAAAATGTTTCCTTGAATATCGGGCAGGTAGGTAGCTATTATCTTCATTTTCTGATAAGGGGAAAAAAAAAAAAAAAAGACTCAAAGAGCAAATTTCTTCCCTAAAGGTACTGAAAGAGACAGAAATAAGATAGTCTCAGCTAGGGCATGCATCTCTTCTGTATGCAAGGCAATTAAAAATTGCACCTTCAACTGTTCAACTAATGTGGCTTTCTTACTGTGTATTTTTCTTTCTTATTTAACCACAGTACAGGGATGTATGAAAGAAGAGACCTAATGCAGCACACCAACAAAATGCTGATTTTTTTCACTTATACTGTAGTATAGAACCTGAAGGGCTTACGACATCAGTAGTGTAAAAATAAAACTTCCTTTTTTTGGTTCGTTTTTAAAAGGAACATGCTAACTTGTTTTATTTAAGGAGAACTTGAAGACTTAAGAGACCAGCTGACCCTTTCAATAACATGTACTGATTGGGACTGAAGAAGGTAACTAACAGGCGCACTATACATCACTGAATCAGGAGAGTCGTCTGCTGTGGAACTTTAAGTAGCATAGTGGAAGAAATCAGAATCAGCACATGCTGTAAGAAAGCCACACTAGTTGAACAAGCTGGGGGAGTATACTAGAGCCTTTTCAAACTATTTCATGATTCCTAATTATAAGCAGACCATGAACTCCATTTATACTTTCAAAGCTGTGGACAGGTTTTCTAAAGCCTAGGCACTAAAGTGTTTTTTTCTGGGTCCTACCCTTGAAACCCGTGAGTCACCAATTAGTCAACTGCTTTTAATTTCTAGACTTTTCAGAATACATACTACCTGGACAGACCAACACTAGTTAACAGTGCATATTCCCCATCAAATGATAGTATTGGGATAAAACCTTTATAAAACAAAACAAAAACTCCTTTCAGTTTGAAGTCAATCTTCAATAGTTTTTCTTTTTTAACACTTACAGGACTGTAAGCTTGTAAGCCAAGCTGCAGGCATTACTGGAATGGCTGAATGTCTGAGGCAAAACACCTATTCTGGGAGCAACCATCTTAGGACAACAGTCAACAGAAGACAGCTGAATATGGTACATCTTTAGGCCTGGCAGGAAGACTTGCCAGAATTACAGTATGCAACCAGTTGCTAATAGGATTTTTCTTTTAATACTTCTTCTTGAACTAGTTGACTCAATCTCCAGAAGCAGTGCACATATTTAATGTTAATCAATAGAAGTACATATGTTATACCAACATATATTCATGTCCTGAAGGCATTTTGGTTTGTACCAGAAAAATCTTATCCATCTAGAAAGTGAAGTGACCAGCACCATTACAAATTCTTCTCCAGAGAAAAAGGTTCCATGGAAATGGAACCACAATTTAATATTTTACCAAGATTTAAGAGAAACATTACTGTCAATACATATTGGACTACTTTGTACAAAGATTGTGCAGTTGTCAAGAGCTTTTATTGTTTCTTCCTTATCTATTCCAAATTTGTTTCTTTCTTCCTCTCCTTCTTAAGATAATTTCTAAGTTAACTGGGTAAATCAAATCATCCCAAATTTATTTTGGCACAATCCAAACAAAATGCCTCATCTCCTGTGTTAATGAACAAGCAGCTCTGTTATACAAGTTAAGAATCTGCAGTTGTTTTTCTTCCACTTTTTTATCACTGTATTACAGTGAGACTTATCTGTCCACAGTTATCTGTAGAAAAGGTATAGTCTCTTTTGTGGGGCCACGTTTTGTTTCTGATGGCTACCAAAAATGCTTGATATGAGTCTGTTCTTTTTCCCTCTTACCCCTCTGCGTAGCAGAAGACCAGAAGTGATGGACACTTAAAAAAATCCCCAAAAAAGAATTCCACCAGGTTATTATAGATTTATACAGAATTAAAATAAAAACAGGAATGTAGAAAAATAAGCAGAGTAACATACTAGAAAACTCTTTTTTATACTACTTAGCTACGTTTAAGAGTTCGTGTGTGTGTGTATATATATATATGCATATGTGGACATGAGAAAATTTTCTGAAGTGGTTTAGAAGGCACATTTGCCAAATATTTCAAAAAGGTTTTGCTCCTGTCTCTGCTAAAATCAAAGATTTTTACAACTTGTTTATAATGCTTTCTCACAGTGGTTGGATCTCCTTTAACTTGCATTTACTCATCAATGTTTTAAAAGTCCTTTCCATTGTTGATTATATAGAGACAGATAACTTGGCAAGCACCAAATTATCTTTAGAATGCACCAGACTTAAGTCAGGAGTTGGTTTAGGATTTGGTAGGTAATTCTGTAAGAGATGTGATGCCAGTTTGTTATTAATGTTGTTCTAGTGCAAGATAAATGTATTCCCCATGGGTTTATTCCCTCATCACCTTAAGGTCAGCTTTCCTTTGAGCTACTTTTTTCAAGTGACCATTTTATCAAGACAATCTTACCCACTTTGATCACATCTTGATGAGGCATTTCATCAAGTTCTAATACAAGTTTACCATGAGATTTATCCAGTTTGCATTAAAGTCATATTCAACACCATCACAGAGACACCCAGCACATTGTATACTGTGAAGACTAAAATCTGTCCTCTTTCTAGAGACATGCTTTAGTAGTTAGATCTAAATCACAATGAACAGTGGACAGCAATCTATGTGCATGAAGTTATATCCACATAAAATTTCTAGCTAGATAGGAAGGAAAGTTATGCCCTTATAAAGGAGGAGTCAGTGATGTACCCCAACAGTGTACTGAGCCATCATTCAACACATTCAGCACAGCAAGGCAGCACTCTGGCTTACCAGCAAAGTGAGACTCTCATTTCCTGACTCAAAGTCTTACTGCTGTAGAAGCCACTCGTGAACGTGCATCCCTTCAAATCCAGAAAGAGACAAACACCAATACTTGCCAACATCTCACAAATAAAAATAGCAAACCAGTAAGTTTTGCCTTCACCCATGCCTGACGTTAGTATCTACTGCAGAGTCTCCTCTAGGAGCAGTGGTGAACACAGAACTGTTCAAGTCAGTCTGTATTCTGGGAAATTATAACTTGTTACAACAGAACCTTGGCCAGTAGAACTCCAAGAGAATCTTTCTTGTTCACACAGGCAAGAAATAGGGCTAATGAGTGTTTGATCAGCTTGCACAGCAACTGAGCAGTTAGTTTTTTAAGTCTGATCAAACTGGAAGGTTTCAACATCTCATCTTATTTAGCATCTACTGTGGCCAAAGAACATGAAAATCTTAAGATTCCTATCTGGAAAACGAACAAACAAATCGACAACATCTTTCTAAGGCACTGCTACTGAAAACTAAGGCTTGACTTACTTCCAGGGCCCATTATCTTGGCCACCCCACTGATTGTCAAGAGTTCTGGACTTCAACCTATAGACGTGTCCATTAGGATGTTGCCTACAAATGACAAACTATTCTACATAACAGGTACTGAAGAGCTGGTACCCTGTACTGATTTTTAATTTCTGACTGGGACTGTATCTAACATGACATGCAAGAAATTCCTTTACTGATCCTCTAGAATATTATGCAACACCTTATGCAATTCCAACAATATTTAAAGAACACTGCAGACTTTCATGTGTTGGCTTTACACAGCAACTGATACCAGAACTATTTGCTGTAAAATACTAAGCCTCTGCCATAAAATTAAGCTATCCTTTCTGTGCAAATAATTTCTACAGCTTAGAAGTTTAAAGTTCATTGTCTTTTAAAAATGTACAACTTGACAAGATGCATATTGCCATTAAGTAGAGTAGGACAAGGCCCATAAATTTACCATGTTATTTGCAAATAATCAACCTGTCTTTTTCTAAAACACCCTTCCAGAACTCTATGTTATATAGCTACCGTCACTCTCAAATTCACTCCCCCTAATTTTAAACAAGGCTGTGGTACCACCTGGTTATCCCATCACTGAACTGACAACATAATTTTCAGATCAAGGATCATCGGCAATTGATTTTGGACTGCTTGCACTTCCAGCAGAAATACTGTAATAGAATGTAACTTGAAGAATAAGATTCCTGTAAGTTCTTGATAATATAACTGCCTACTAAATCTAATATTAAATAAATACATTATTTCAATACAACCATTATCCATCAGAAGACACTAAACTGTTGAAAGGCCCACCCAAAAGCAGAGAACATCGCTGCCTGGAAAACATGCCTAGTATAACTGTCATCTAGAAACGCTTCACAGGAAGATGGTTTTGTTCTAGCAGTGTTGATTTAAAGGTTATCCAGTCAGAGGCACAAAATGGGAATTCATTTTAAAATTTCTCTTTCTCACTGAAGCTTGCAAAGTGCATCAGCAATTAACAAGTCCTATCACTTCTCCCAGTTCGCTGTGTGAAAAGGCTCAGAACTCGTCTTACAAATTGCTCTTTTGAAGATCAAAGAGAAGCTGAATTTGTCTGTGTGTGCTCTGGATGAGTTTGTAATTTACTGGAACTTTCAGAGGAGGCTTGGCAGCATGCTTGTTTGACAGCCCCAGGGCACAGGATTCAGGGGAGCTCTGTGACTCTTCTCTTCCGAGTTCCTTCCTTGGCTTTAATTGGCACCTCATTAGAAATTAATGAAAATGACATCCTCTGTTCTTCCTGCTCCAGGCACAGAACGCTAGAAAAAGGCCCATCACAATTCATAACACATTCAATTTATATAGCAATGGCTCTTAAGCATTATTTATGAGATGTGAATTTCTTGTCAGCAGTTAATAACTTGTATGGAGCAGAAGCAGAACGAAAAAAGATCTTGAGAGTGTGTGTGTGTGTGTGTGTGTGTGTGTATGTTTGTGTGTATGAAGATACACGCATTTTCTACATTTGAAAAATTTTTCTGTTCAAAGTATTTGAATTTGAAGAACCCTTGCTGGTTTTTTTTGGTTTTTCAATTTCTGGTAAATTGTCTTCCTTCATGACAAAGCCCTGCAGTACTGTCAGATCTGTCTAAAATTCCATGTACTGTCAAAGGAACAAGCTCAGCAGCATCACCTCTCTACACCTCTCTAGGACAGATCCTACAGGAGACAACAGAGCCAACACAGCAGTCTCTTCTAAATATCTCTGAATTTGGGATAAAGAAGTAGACGACTCTGTCCCCTTTTTAAAAGGTTGTGCCCTGCTGGGCAAGTCCTAGCTATGGTGGAGTAATATTTGCAGGTTTAAAACATTGTCCAGCAGGTATAAATTTCTGATTCCACTATGTCTCTCTAAAAATCCCACTAGAAGAGACACCAGAATAAAAGGAGATGATTTCCGGTACTTTTAACATTGAGGCAAGATGATGTGTAATAGCAAACAATAAAATTGCTATTATGTGGAGTTAATCTAGATTTTAACAACAGTGTTTCAGACGCAGCTTTGGAACAACATAATATTTCTGTGGTTAATCCCTTTTCCTTCCATCCAAGCAAAACACACACATTTGTCCTTCTAAAACTCGTGTCTGCCTTTTTATCAATTCTGACTATCAGCATTTATTTTAATGCTTAAAGTTGAGGGAGTTTTCCACTTTCTTTCATTGCTTCAGTTAAGGAATAAGATGCGAAAAATTTAATAGCAGTGGTAGAAAGTCCAGATCAAAAAATGTTCTACCTTGGCCATTACTTTTGAAGGATATACAGGCTTGTTTTACATCAGTTGATTGTATTTCCAACTCTGTCAATTAAATACACGTTGTTACCAGTGCTTCACATTATGACAAAAAGGATAACCTGATCACATATGGATTTAGAAAACATTTTAAATTAATGAGAATTTTAACACATTTATTCTGGCCTGTTTTCCTTCATTCCCTCCCTAGGGTTTCTGAGCTGGCTTGTCATTCATGACCTACAGCAACCTAGTTTTACAGATAGCAGGGCAAAGTTACTGAGAATGGTGTCCAAGGCAGCCATGTTAAATGACAAAAGCTGATGGGTACTGGTAAAGCAGTTCTGGTGATGTGAAGCTGAGATGACCTGTGTTGCTCAGTGGTAAGCTTTTTACTTATTAACTTTACTACTAAGACTAAGTAGCACATGGTATGCTTACTTTCACACCACAGGAGAACATTCCATTACAGGGAACACATACGTACTGAATACAGTATTAATTAAAAGTTATAGCTGCACAGATACACCAAAGATACAGTATTTTCAGCCCTTCTCTTACAAAATGTGTGGGATAGAAATGTTTATTATACATACTTTAAACTATATAGGATGTAATATATAATGTAGGAAAGTAAATTTTCTTTTCCTCACTTACTGCTGAGGAACTCAGAATTTTTTGTTTCCTATTCGTGTTTTATTAACAGATTTTATGACCTTTAATAATTATTTCCATAAAGCTGTATATATCCAGTGAAAACAATTTAAAGAACAAGTTCTACAACATTCATACTGCAACAGTGTTGAATTGTGGAACTACCTCAAGAAAACTTGAGAGGAGCCATATTTGTCATCCAATTTAAGAAAAAAAAAAGTAAAATAGGGCAGGTCTGATTTTATAATTTGAAAAACATTGCTAATCAATGGAAGGACTTTTAAAAAGTTGTTTTCAACTTCATTGCTCTTACATAGCTCCAGTTTTGCAGAATGCAGGAAAGATTAATGACAGAACATAATCTCTAAATCAGCTTTTCTTCAATTCTCCCCAAACCTGTAAAACTCTGTTGTTCCCAACATTAGGGAGGATTCTTGTATCTCAGTCAGGTCCCTGTAAGCAGCCTCAAGACATCTGATATGTGACGGCAGAATACCAGGATTAGAAACTCCTGCCCCTACCACGATGAGCAGGAAAGGCCATGCCAAACTATGTCACTGACAGTGCTGAATTTCTTTAGTTTGGTAAAAATGGTACTGGATACTTCAAAGTATTTGGACACAGGATTTCCATAATAAGAATTTCTACATTACAGCTTTTGATTTCATGTTTGGTGGCTTCAGAGATAACGTATGTTAGTTCTACAGCAGTTCCCCAGTACCTGAAACAAAGCTTGTCTCATGTCCAAAGGAGCACAACACAAAAGTAACCTCTAAAGGTTGAAGACAGAGAGATACTGAAGAAAAGAACAAAGGATTATCATGGAATCTTTGCCGCTTTCTATCGCTTTCTCTTCACTCGTTATTTAGAACTCATTTATACAGTATATATAAATAAGGTCTGCCTCATTTAACTGGGTCTTTGTAACTAGCTTAGCTAATCCTTTCTCTCCCCACTGATGCTCTGAAAGACATGCCTTCTATCCAGAAAACATTTTAGTACAATATCCTCCAATTCACAGGTGCAATGTGAATTGCACTTATTGTCTATGCAAATCCTTTGGAAATTATCCCCATGCTGAGACACAATGAAGTAACTAAACAAATTTCTCTGTGTGTATTGATACAAGTATGGTCAGAGAGCACAAGCATAAGCTTGCAACACATGACTATATGTAAAAATAATTAGCAGGTAAAACTACCCTGTGCATTCTCACCGTGTCTGCCAAGCACATTTAAACCAGTTATAAACACAATTGTTCGATGAAGGAGAGAGCATCTCCTCTGGAATCCAGTCACATTAATTATTGTTTCAGAAAGATTATTTGCATGTAATATGAAACCCCGAATTAGCTGTCTGCATGAGATTATCATCCTCAATTCAATTAGTTGAACAGGGTCATCAACTTTGGAAAAGCCAGGGTGGATGACTAAGTATTATGGACAAGTCTTCCCCCCCCAAGAGCTAACTATGAGGAAGTGTTTTCAGTTAGGGTGGGTTTTTGCTTAAACTTTTTAATAATAACGTAATTATAAAATGCAGAACGTAGATGCTGACCTATGTTTCTTAAAACTCTGTGAAAACCTTGTCATCTTTGCGTATTTTGACGTGCTTTGTTTCTTCTCCTGTCAAGTGGGTATGATGCTCTCCCGCCTTACAGGGACTTCTGAAGCTAAATTCATTAACATCTGAGCTCTCTTGAGGCAGTACATCAAGGCCAAAGTTTTAAAGGGGAAATTAGACAGGAACTAATTATAACTTTCTGCCACCAGTGGAAGCTATGGCTTCGTTTAAAGTTATCTTTGAAAGATTAAAAAAAAAAAAAAGCAAGTGTTCTCTGTATTTCTACCTCTGATACGGATCCGAGCACGGCTGCATTAGAAAGCCGGACACTACTGACAAGCAGTACTCACCACAGCGACATGATCCCAGTTCCTGCTGTACTAGCTCCAGTTTTGTTTGGCACTGGAAGCATCGGCGTCTACTCTTCTGTTTGGATCGACTGGTTTCTTCAGGCCTGTCATTACTGTCATCCAGTAGCCGTGGCCGTTTCTCAGGAGAAGCCTCGCTCTCCGACTGTGAATCTGTTGTATTCACAACAAATATTTTAGGAAAAATATTAGAACTTCCTTGCTGAGGCATCCCTTTGGGCAGACTGAAGGTATACAGCCTGCAGCTGGGGTCACCACCAAGCAGCAAGATACTTCCCATTCTACTGCATGTACCCATTTGCTTAACAATCAAAATGAGGATCAAATAAAAGACAAATTATCTTTGTCCCCTCTAACAAACCCTCCCCCTGGCAATACTGAATATAAAATGAACTGATTAGCTTCCTTCCAGCCATAGCTGGGTCATACAGAGATACATGTACAGTCCTAAACAACTGCAGGCTTCATCTGTCATCTCTTTTAGCTTCTCCCATGAGCCACCTTGGCTCTCCCTGCACAAACTGAGTAGGCTGCTGATGACACACAACTGAATGCTGGTTTGACCTGTTTCCTCCCTGGGCAACAGGATGATTTTTAAGCCACAGCATGTAAATTATATCTCTTATGACTGAAGGTGGTACATGAAAGCACCATACTGTGCTTCCCTCTCTTTCCACATGGGTAACAATTTAAATCTTATTTAGCATACACCAACAATACAAACCCAAACAAAAGAAGCCCAGGGCATGCATGCATGCTATAAATTCGAAGTGCTCAGCTATTTTTAAAGAACTAGTCAGAATACTGTCTTGCATTAACTACTTCATAAATTTCAGCTTTAACACAGTAAGTGTATGGAAAACCTTAAAAAGTTAAAGTTCAGGACTGTTACTTCAGGTGGTGTAGTGCCTTTTTCTGTTGCTGTTGTTTGTTGTTCTTTTTTTCCCCTCTTACAATGGATATATTGGCCAGAGGTCTTGAATGGCAAGAGATGCATGTTACTGACTGGAACATGGCATACCCACACCTTATTTTCATGGCATGTCAGAGGCAGTGGATTTCAGCAGATCTGCAGTTCTACAATCTGAGTCAGGTCAAGCTAGAAAAGACATTTTCGCTTCCCCAATCTGTGTATAGCAGAATCAGTTCTGCATTTTGTTTAATAGAAGCTGCAAATAAATGCAATGCAAAGTGTACTAAAAATTAAATTGTTGGCAGCAGTGTTGCAAGGAAACTAATTGCGGAAAGCCATTACTGCAGTCACCAAGAAAAAAAACGCTTTAGTTCAGTTAAATCCATTTTGACAGGACATTAAAATAACAAGTAACAGGAGAACTATATGTTTTTGCAGAAAAGTAGCCTATTCCTATCGCACAAGTTCTTAACTTTAAGTTTCCATTGTGTGGTATCTTGTGCTTAAGGAAAACATGTCTACTTTGCATTAGCTGTCCTGGACTAGCCAGGAAAAGGTAACTGCTGTGGCTAAAGCACTGTCCATATCCTTGTTATTTCAGTGATCCACTGCTTATCACCATCATGACTTTCTTTGAGCAAATATCTAAAGAAGTCAGACTAGGCTAGCCTCTCCCTCTGGGGTATGCTCTATGAACTTTCCCTGGTCCCTCATATCTAGTATAAACTAAGCCATTTCTCTTACCTGTGCTTCAGATCTTGTCTCACATTGTTTCCCAGCTGTTGGGACTCCAATATTACACCCATGGCAAACAGACAACTTGCCTCACTTGGGTCTACTTTTTTTCTGACATAAGGTATGCTGAAAATGTGCCTGGCTTTACAATAAGAGCAAAGTCTCCACATCTTGAATTTCACAGAAAAGTGAACTGCTTTCTGCACAGTATACAGGTGATAAGTTTTTATTAAGATGCAATAATTTATCTGATGTGTGCCTTAACACAGCCTTCTTTTTGATCAATGCCATAGATTACATAGATTTTGTGAGCTTATATCTCACAAAATATATCTATTAGGCCTAAACTAACATTCAGTACATAACTTAATCCAACTCTGCATGCTCTGCATTGACAAGGAAAATAAAGCAGTGCATAATGAATTCATAAAGCTATGGAGGAACCAGTCCTGTCTTGAATTAAATCTCTGCAGAAGAATATCCACAAGACAGATCCTCTGTCTCTACTCAACTCTACCCTCCAACTGGCGCCTTATGTACAGCAATCTGGCTGACTCAGGGCTCAGTGTAAATCAGCCCACCCTGCTGCCAAAGATGGGGAATTACATGATTTGTAGTTTACCCATTACTCAGAGAAACAGATACACTGCTGTTTTGAAAGAGCTGCCTCCCACACAGCTTTGCTTCTGGAAACACGAGCCACTCTGGGAATTCTCAAAAGCAAATTTGGCATTCTGAATTAAGCCGATGGAAACCATAGTGGTCTGCTTATAATGAAGTCCAAATAAGGGATTTGTGTGAGTCAGCCAGTGTCTATCAGTTAATTAACCCATGTACCTTACTGAGAAAAAAAGCTACCCCGAGTCAGGCTAGTAGTCCTATAATTAAAAGATTTCATTGTACATTTCCTGTTAATTGGTGATGACTAACTGAAGATTAACATAAGTTGGTTAGTACGACAGAAATGAAAATTTAGATATCCAATTTTTTAAAATGCATCTCTTTTTGCTATAAAGAGTGCCAGCATTGAGGTCACCTTAGCCTGATTCTAGGGGCAGTGCCAGCCATCTGATCACTGCCTGCACAGCACCTCGAACACGTGAACCCAAGCCAATACCCATTACAAAACCGACCAACAGTGCACACTCTTCCATCCTCTCAGGGTCAAGAACAAAAAGTGAGGAGAAATCATGGATCAGAAATCAGAACTTTTAGATTCAGTCCTGCATGCATTTCTTCCAGATCATGTTTCTTTCCACAATACTGACACAAGCAATAGAGAACACAAAATAAACCTCCCAGCACCTGGAATCTTGCAACATTACATTTCAGAGATCTGATAGCAAAAGGAAATTGTCATGCACAGCTTCACTACCTGGGCTGCAGAAAAAAATCCCCTAGGAACAGGGTGAAGTGCTGCAACTAGACTCAAGAGTAAATTCTGTGTATTAAACAAAAACGGCTCAAGAGAAGAGGATTTTTTTCAGCCAGTGACTGACAGTGACTTCCCTTAGAAGAATGGTTCATGCAACAAGAATTACTTCTTGCTCTGCTTTTACGGAACATTTCCCACACTCAACTTGCATTTTAGTATTACACCAACAAATACCCAATCTGAGAAAAAAAAAAAAAAGCTTTCCTTTTAACTACAAAAATCATAAAACTCTTCCATAAAAATAAAGAAAAACAATAGAGACATTCCCAAAATGTTACAAAGAAATTGCTCAGCAGAGATTCTTCTATATCTGAGGATGGAGATTGTTCTAATTGTGGTGACTCCCACGTGAAATGAGATAATGAAATAATTCAGCCAAGCAAGACTGAAACTGGAGGCTTGTCTGGAAACAACAAGCAGAGCAGTGTTCTTAAAAACTTATCTCTTAGACAGAAACTCACTTTTGTTCTGTCCTGTCCTTGTTCTCATCTTCATTTCTCATGTTCTCCCCTCAAAGTTTTCCAAATAAAGAGCTGAATACCACTCTCTAACTCTCCTGCCATGGAAAGGTTTGCAGGCTGCATGCACATGACTCTATTAACAACCACGATGGCTCTTTCACAGCATTTTGGAGAGAGGGTGGGACACTCTAACCCCAGCAGAGATGTGGGCTGATGTCCTGGGTTCAGCAGTAGCAGTCATTTCTCTCCTTCTTAGTAGCTGGTGCAGTGCTGTGTTTTTGACTTTCAGC
>JANHGB010020709.1:0-10165 GCA_026283785.1 Coracopsis vasa
TTTACTGTAAGGGTGGTGAGGCACTGGAATGGGTTGCCCAGGAAAGTTGTGAATGCTCCATCCCTGGCAGTGTTCAAGACCAGGTTGGACAGAGCCTTGGGAGACATGGTTTAGTGTGAAGTGTCCCTGCCCATGGCAGGGGGTTAGAACTGGATGATCTTAAGGTCCTTTCCAACCCAAACCATTCTATGATTCTATGATTCTGTGATTCTGTTGAATCTGAATGTTCTATTTGCTATCTCTGCCATATCTCTCTATAAAACTGAACAATCTCAACTTCTGATACCCTCACAGATCGAGGGCATGAGAAAGAAGGTAGCAAGAGAAAATGAATAAAAAAGACATTCAACACCTCTCCCTCTTCCTGGTAGATAAGAGTTGCTGTTGGGGAAAGCAAGAACTGTGTAAGGACATCACATACAACTGAGGATAAAAGAACTGATTCATCTTCCCATCCCTGGATGGGATCTGCCATTCCTTGTGTATAGCAAATATAAACAGTGGGAGCAGAAGCAGCTTCCAAACAGGTTGCTCGGTCAGGCTTGGCAGGCAGCCCAAGTTCCAGTCCACGATTCTTGTGCTTTCCCTGGAGCTCTTACACAATCCATCAGTGCTTGATGCTCTGACTTACAGCTGCGCAAATGCCTGTTTGTTTTCTCCACTTTTTATTAAGGCCTTCAGAAGATGAGAGGCAGCACAAAGGAAAAAACAAAACAAGCCATTTGTTTAATATTATTATTACTGTGATTTATTATGCCTATTAAAAATGAAGCAAGGGACTGCCAGGGCAGCAGATTAGCACACTGCTATGAGGCAGGTTGGCTGGGTGCTTTATGAAGGTGTCCTGGTTATTATGATGAACTGAGCTGAGATTTTCTTGCCAAACACATTGTTTTATGTTTGTTTACATCAAATGTTTGGAAAGACAGGAAAAAGCTGAAGGAAAATTAAATACATTCCGTGTTTTTACCTTTATCAGACAAATTGATCCTATCTCAGGTTAGAAGTAATGAACTGGTAATAAGTGAGAGTTGTTCTCTTCTAGGCTGCTGATTCAAATCCGTCAAAGATCAAAGGGACCAGAAGCTATAAACATGTGATGGTTGCTGAGTGCATGAAATGAGCTCCTCCAGTTCTCAACTGGGAAGCCCCCATCCTTCAGAAAAGCCAGAACATGCCTATGGCCATGAACAGCAACTTCACTGGCTGCCTTTTTAGCCAAAGATTTGTTCTAAGCTGTGCAGCTCTAGGTGCAGCAATTCAGCCAGATCTCACAGATTTGCTGCACATCAAAGCCTAGGTTCCCATGATGAAAGAAAGATGTTGGATTCCTTGTTTTCTTCCTTTCTTCAGTAAATTTCAGGCAGAGATCTTCAAATTTCAAAGCAAACTCTCTCTCTCTCTCAAAATTCAATGGGATTTCATCAGGCTTATATTCATTGCATGGTTAAGATTTGTAACATTATATGTTCTCTCTCCAAATCTGGGGTCAAAAAGATGAATTGGAAAGTAGTAGAAGAAGCTGTATATGTTGCAAGGATCAGAATGAAGATTTACCTTCCATCATTGATATAGTTCATTTCTGGGCACAGGCATGCACACACATATATCCATAGAGCAAATGTCATTCCCAGGAGATGAAATGAAGACACAGTGTGATACATACCAGCCTCTGCAGAAACTTGGCCTGTCGTGGAACACGGCGCGCAACCTGCGAAGAGTTAAGGCAGTTAATGGAGCCCAGTCAGCTTAGAGAAGACAGGTCACTTGCTTAAACCCAGACATGGGCTTTGTGTGACTGATCACCCATGGCCAGGTTCCAATGTTGCTTTGGTTAAAGTTAAAACCTGAATCACTTCTATATTAACAGACCCATTGATCAAAGCTCAGCAGTGGAATGAGGCTCTCGCAGGTGAGGAGGTACTTTGTGTTTTGCAAATGCTACTTGTTAAGGGACCTTCTATATAAAGACAAGAACCTCAGCCCTCACGTTCAATGCTCTTAGCCCTGGAAGTGTATTCCCTTGTAACTTCCTATGGAGCCATACAAAAGCTCTGTCTGTATCACTGCTTTTGCCACGTAGCATGTTATATGGTACAGGATGGGAAAGGCTGCTAAGTGGTCCACAATGCCCATCAAATGCTTGAGCAGCGACCAGGTTAACACCTAGCACCCATGTGGTGGGGTCTAGCAAGTGTAATTCCATTCAACTGCACCTGTGGACCTGATCCAAGGGAGGGCTTGTGTAAACTGATGTTATAGCTTCAGTTTTATTGACATTACCTCGATAGCAGTTTTGAATTGCCTCAAAACTCTCCACAGGTCCTATGAGTTTATTGTGTGGTGACAGAAAAGCACTAGTTATGTGCACAAAGGGAATAAAGACATTTAAACTCAGCCACAGATTTTAGCATAAAACAAAGTGCTTCACCTATGACAATGCAATAGTACTCATTGTATCGCCCTTCACAACAACAGCAGTGCCTCTGACTTCTTCCCTGCACATGGAGCTTAGAAACGTCTCCAAATCAAATCCCTCCACAAAACAGTTTCACGTCTCTTGTCAATGCAGGAAGCCAAGAGACTTCTTCAACCAGAGAGCAGAGGAACGCAATGATATTTTTTACCTGATTTGCCCTTTCTGTTGATTTACACTGAAATAACAGCAGTCCTTGCCAAAGAGATGATTTTGGCTGTTTATATCATCCACTGAAAGGCTTAGAAATGCCCAATGGGGAAATTAAAGTCTTCTGCAGTAGAACCTTTATTATTTCCTTCTGCATTCTTTTAGCCAACATCTTGTAAAATTAGAACCAAAAGAAAACAGTTCCCTTGGGAAACTTGAGAGGAAAAGGAGAAGGAGAAGGAGGAGAAGGAGAATGAGAATCAGAAGGAGAATGAGAATGAGAAGGAGGAGAAGGAGAAAGAGGAGTAGAAGGAGAATGAGAAGGAAAAAGAGAAGGGGAAGGAGAAGGAGAAGGAGAAGGAGAAGGAGAAGAGGAATTCTGTGCAGTTTAAATTTAGGAAGAAACTTTCTGAGTGTTGTCTCCAGCAAGCACAGCACCTCAGGAGCCTGCTGTGAGAGGCTGCAGAGTCTCTATCACTGCAGGTTCTTCAGAGCAAGCCAGAAAACTGCCTGTGAAGTAGGTCCTGCTTGGAGGGGATGCAGGGATGAGAGATCAAGGATCCTCAGTAGTTTTTTCCCTAAGGATAACTTTTTGGAACAAATCCACCTGTCATCCTGTATGGAACAGCCACAGTGGCTTTTACTGGCTAATTGGTAAAGCTGGAAACTTGGTTACTGGTTTTATCTTTACCACACACCCATTTTGTTTGCTTGCTTATCTGCATAAAAAAGCTTTGTATTACTTGGCTCCTTCAGAAGCTACCTTCTAAAATCAGGATGGTAACCCGTAGACGCCAGTGAGCAGCTAAGGATCACCAGACTACAGTATTCCATTTGCTGGGACTTCACAGCTACTGCCAAAGCACTGTTGCAGGGTTTGTGATACTGATCAGTCCCTCAAACTGTTTCGAATAAGTCACTTCACCAGCATCATCTAATGGAGCAGTTTCCAAGCTAACACCAAACATTAGCTTAAAAGCCTTCCAAAGCACTCATTAAAGCCCAATAATTGCTGGTAGTGACCCCATAGCTGTTGCCATCTCCTACTCAGCATGGTCTACAGGGAATAATGTGGGCCATAGGAACTCAATTACCTGTGAAGAGCGGTCCAGAAAACTATCACTAGTGCAGCAGTAATAACTAGCAACCCTATCAACTACCTTAGCAGAGTGGTCAGTCATTGGATAAGACAATAGGTAATCCACACGCATTGCAGATGTCACGATCCTGTGAAGACCTGTGTATGTACTTGCCTTTGTGTAGGAAGATCCTCCCAGGATGTTAAGTGCAGCCTTATACACTATCCCACATTCATTAGAGCTTTGTCTATAGGGTAATATCTTGATCTAGGGAAGCATCTGCCTCTGCTTAACCTGGATCATGTGTTCAGTGGAGACAGATACCCTCTTCTAGATCTGGCTGTTCTAAGGGAGTAGGTCAGCACCTACATTTATATATATATACATATATATATACACATTGGACTCTTCACTGAGGACTGCAGTGATAGGACAAGGGGTAACGGGTTCAAACTTAAACAGGGGAAGTTTAGATTGGATCTGAGGAAGAAGCTCTTTACTGTAAGTGTGGTGAGGCACTGGAATGGGTTGCCCAGGGAAGTTGTGAATGCTCCATCCCTGGAGGTGTTCAAGGCCAGGCTGGACAGAGCCTCGGGTGACATGGTTTAGTGTGAGGTGTCCCTGTCCATGGCAGGGGGGTTGGAACTGGATGATTTTCAGGTCCTTTCCAACACAAACCATTCTATGATTCTATGATTCTGTTGAATCTGAATGTGCTATTCCACATATGGATGATCTTAAGGTTCTTTCCAACCCTAATTCTATGATTCTATGATTCTATATCACTGCTTTTCTACTGTAAGTTACTTCTGCCTCTGATCTGCCAGCAACACAGCTCCTGTGAAAACACCCTCATTTGCCTCAAGCAAGATCAGCCAGGTTATTCCAACACTGTGAGCCAGCTGCTTGAGCTTCATGACTGATTTTCCCCCTAAAGCAGGTAAGTGAGTGTTTTCTGATACCACTCCCCTGGCAGGGCAGTGGTGGAGATATTCTCTCCCACTTGGGCATGTGGGTCTGCAAGAACATGTTGGTTTGTGGCTGAATTCCCCAACAAGGAATATGTGTTCATAGCAATCAGGCTCAACTATGAAATTGCTGAAGTCTCATAGTGAGAAACATGGGTACCTCTGGAGGGAGATTCTTTACATTCTATGGAGGTGGGATGAGTGTCTGAATGACCAGGTACAGACACATATGAAGAGTCTCACTTTTCCTGCTTATTGCATGGCAACAGATACCAAACACAGGCATTCACTGACACTTTTGATGCACAAGGGTATCCCACCTGGCCTCCCGCAACGTACAGGTCTTCCACAAGTAGACCAGTCCCACCTGAGTGTCTCATACAGAACCTCTCAGATGTGATCAAATTTACACAGCTGATGGATGCCCTAAGTGACCCAAAGTCACTCATGGTGTCTGTTATGAACCTGAAGGATGTGAGCACAGATCTGAAGCTTGGCCTTATAAATCACAGCCGCTCAAACCCCTACCTAAACTCTCTTGTTAACTTGCAGAGTTTGTTGCTCTTTTAGCCTGATTTCCTCAGAAAATTCAATTCACAACACAACAGCCCTCATTTACAGAATATATCAATTTTCTTTCTCTCCTGCCCAAGAAGCATTTTACAGGCTGAGATTCATGTATTCCACTATATCCAGCATGAGTTAAAAATCAACTACTGAGACCATAGGCAGCAAAACTTTCCTCCGAGCCTGAAATACTCCGAATTACTCAGCCTGGCGCACGGCCAGAACACTGCATTAACTCCCTTGTCCCTGTGAAACGCCTTGTTAGCACAGCTATGTGGATGTCAGCTTGGAACCCATCCTCTAGCACTATTATAGGAGGTGCGGGTGCTCTCCTAGCTCAGCAGTTACAACTCCATTGCTCCTTAATATCAGCCTCCCATAGAGCTGAAATGCCACTGCAGCCATGGGTATGCTGCAGGGAGAGGTGAATAAATGCTGTTTTAGCAACTGCCCTGCTTGTTGATACTGATGGTTAAGAGGGGACAAACCAACCCCAACACCAGATGCTCCCAAACAACAACCATCTTAACACTTACTTGCTCCATGATGCTGTAGTCTGCCATCAGCTTCTCCTCCAGGTACCTGGCCATCAGCTCCGAGTCGGGCTGCCCCACCGAGATGGAGAAGCAGCAGCAGAGCCATAACCAAAGGATCATGATGGAGGGGGGAGCGCCGGCCGGGGCTCCTGCCCTGCAGGTAGAGGAAAGCCCTGCTGCTGCCTGCGCTGCCGCCGGCCTCTGTGGAGCTGACAGGAGGCGAGGGATCCACCCTCTTCTCCTCCTCCTTCGAGCTCCGGACCGGCCCCTTTTCCACTCAGGGCGGCTGCCAGGGACTGCGGGGATCGCTGCAGGGCTTCCATCCCGCAGCTGTTCCCTTGGGCTGCGGGGCATGAGCCACCGCTGTGTCCCCTCAGTGCAACGGACAGGGGTGTCCCTGCGTGTCCCTGAGGTGCTGCTGCCCATCCTTTAGGCACAAGCAGCACCTCAGCCCTATGGTGTCCCTGAGCATCCCCACTGAGGAGGGGCGAGATGTGAGCACCGTGCTGGGTGCTGAGTTAGGGGCGAAGATGCTGCCTGTCACACAGTGCCTGCCTGAGGGGGTGGTGACCCTGTGGGAGCTGAAAGGATGTCAGGGCTGCTGGGGTCTCCTCATGGGGAGAATGGCTCACACCACAGCCATGGAATCATAGGATCAATTGGGTTGGAAAAGACCTTTAAGCTCATCCAGTCCAACCATTCATCATCAGTGCCAAGGCCACCACTGGCACTGAGGGCCTCGTCTCCACGGTGTGTGAACACTTGCAGGGACGGTGACTCCAGCCCTGTCCTGGGCAGCCTGTTCCAATGCCTGAGCACCCTTTGGGGAAGGAATTGTTCCTCAGCTCCATCTAAACCTGCCCTGGTGCAGCCTGAGGCCATTTCCTCTTGTCCCATCCCTTGTTCCTTGGGAGCAGATCCCAGCCCCCTCCTGGCTCCATCCTCCTCTTAGGCAGTTGCAGGGAGTGATAAGGTCTCCCCTGAGCCCTCTCTTCTCCAGACTGCAATTATTATGCTATATTCAAAAGCATCCTCCTATGACCCCATCACTCCCACCCCATTATCTGCCCCATAGAGAGCAGATTCTAAGGGCACACTTCAAGGCTGGGGCTTCACCAAGGAGTGGTAAAACCCTCTGGTTTCACCCTCTCTAAAGGGACACCTTCTGCTACTGGGGAAGCCTGGGTTTGTTTGTGCAAGCTCCTCCATCCCGGAGCAGGGCAGGGCTCTCTCCACACCCTCACCTTGGCACCCCTCCTGGAGCCAGCGAACACAGCCAAGACCCACGCTTTTGCCCCTCTCTGTTATTATCTGGATTCCATTTCTCCATCGGGCAAAGCAGGGGTGACCCTGCTGCTCTTCCCTCCATTTCCCAAAGGCAGAGCCCTTTTCTCCCCATGGAGGCTGGGTCCCCACCACTCTGTTGTCAGGGATGTTCCTCCAGGCTGTGCAAGCTGGCATGGACCTGGCACGTCTCATCCTTAGGCATTTGGGAACTTGTATCTGCTGCACTCACCTAACCCCAAATTAGGCGCTAGTGCTTTATTTTGCTGTGCCAACAGTAACTTCTTTAATCCATCAGACCCGACTTCTGGTTTCATTTGGTTTGGGTTTTCGTTTTTCCTTTGTGCAGGCACAAACATGTCAGGATTCAAATCACTGCATTTTCTTTTTCCTTCCCAGCTCTGGGTCATCAGGGACTGAAGCTGTTTTGCTTCAGCTCCAGCCCATGGCAATGGCAATCCAGTGAACGGTTCAATGTCTCTTTGGCTTTGCTAATATGGATAAAGACACCCTTGGGTCATTGGTGTTTCTCCTGGACAGACACATGTGCACCCACCTGAAAGAACATGTTCACTATGTTCACTAAGGGCCTATGTCCTGGGAGCATTATGTCCTCCACATCCACCATGTGTAATGGAGGAGCAGGAAAGTGCTCACTCCCCATTTAGAAGAAATGAGAGGAGCTGGAGATGGAGCAAAGTGAAGGAACAGCAAGGTCAACACCTTTGGAACATCTCTTTAGCAAACTGATGGCTCAGATTTAGGCTGAGGCCACACCATGTTCACACACAGACCCCTTCCGGCATTGCCAGCAGTAGGGAAGGAATCAAAAGCCCCAGATGATTGCTGTGCTGATGTGGTCCCTGCCAGAAGATAGTCAAGGCATTATGTTCAGCTCCTCACCTTTGAAAAGGGAGATGGAAGAGGGCTCAGCCATCCATCTAGGAATCAAGAAAGACTTCAAAGCAATGGCTCAGGCTGAGACCTGGTTTAAGGACACACAGAAAACGGTCCGAAGCGTTTTTAATCTGGATCCAGTTTACTTCAGTTCCTGCATGCTTTGTTTGGCTCAGACACAAAGGCACTGGAGTAGCATGAGAAGTAAGGCTGCAGCCTCTTGTGCTCCTCAACCTGCTCTGTCCATGTTTCACCAACCAGGGGACACAGACAAATAGAAGTGTCAGCATATGCTAAGAAATGAGGAAACAGGCAGTTAAAACAATCCATGCAGCAAGATTTTCCTTCTGGTTTGGAAAACCTAGGGGAAACCAAAGCACCCCTGTAAAAGCAATTCAAAACTACCCTGCTAACCCTAGAGATAACAGTAGTTCCTGGGCAGGAAGGGGAAATGTTTGCCAGCTTGAAATACTCATTAGGCAGTCAAGAAGCATTTGGAAAAGCATCCAAATCTCCCTGTCTGCCACTCTTTGCCTCCTGATCAGTATTCAGCTTGTTTCTACAACCACTCTTCTCACATTGCACAATACAAAGATACTGCAATAAAGCTGATCCTAGCACAGCTGGTGAAAGGGGGATATTCAGAACAAAACAGGACCCTGGAGCAGATACAGGATAACCAACAGGCATGAGATAATGAGCTGGGAAAAGCACTGCCCTTCCCAGAGTAATGAGGAGCAGCCAGTTCTGCTCATGCTTTCCTCAGCAAGGGCACATAAGGACACAGCACGTAGCTAAATGCCACCAAGGTGTGTTTTAATGTGGTTCGGATGCAATCAGGTTTGGTGAGTGAACATCAACCCTGGGGTCTTGATTGTTCACATTATCCTTGGAATACAGTCTCCTGATCTGAGGGCGAACGTGCCAGGCACTGTTCTGGGGATGCATTGGAGAACAAGATAAGCAGTTACTCAGGTGTGCTCACATTAGACATGTTTGGTGCTGACTTTTGCCGACTCAGCAAGAGGAGCAGCTGGTCTTTGGGTGGGAGCTCAGCAAATGCAATTGCCTGGCATGCCTGAGGCCAGCATGAGCAGAGACACTGGAGAGAAGCATGATCTAACAGCTAACGTGAGCTTCCGCACACATTTCATTTGGACTACATCACGTTATACCAAGGAATCTCTCTGTGTCAATACACTGACATATCCCCCTTGGTGATGCTCTGCTTTCACACAGTCTGCATCCCCTGTTTCTCCATTCAAGGCTCATGGGTAGGACCAGTCTCTCTACTTTTCATCATACCAGTCAAATAAACTCTGTAGGGAGTATTGAAACTAAAGGAAATGTTGCCACCTTCTAGCTCAAGAGCAGTTTTCCAGACTCCAGACTGAAGTTGAGGGAACGAAGTCAGAGCCGCATTTGATCACTGCATCAGTGCCATGGCTGCATGGATCCATAAATTAAAGACCTCCAGTTCTCTGTTCTAAGTAGAAGAATGGGATACAAGAGACTCACGTCTTGCAAAGGCACCTACATTGAATGCCCAATGAGAAGGGTTTGAACCAGGAACTAAATCTACTAATGAAGTGTAGAATTGAGCGGCATTCAAAGCCAGCAATTTGATGAAGAAATTGGGAGAAGTCCCAAAGGATCATACAGGCATCAACACAGATAAGTATGTAGATCTAAAATTAAATACAGTGAAGTGCAGGGAATTACATCCAATGTTTTCTTTCAGGTCTTAATCCAATCAACTTCCTATGAAACATCCAGATGGGACCTGATGGTCCCCAGTTCTGTCACTATTTGGGAGATGCCTGTGCTTCTGAAAGCTCTTTTCTGGGGTCCCAGTGGCTGCCTATCTGCCTGTTGCCATCATGTGTGTGTGCCATGGCCCCATAGAGCACTTCAGAACCACAGATACTGGTAGTTTCTGGTTTTAGTAACATGATTTCCTGTTTTAAGTAAGCCTGAAGTCATTGCCAAAGGGCTTTGGTGCTGGCGATGTCTGGGGGACTGATGTGAAAGCCACTTTGAAGAGGTCCTCAGGGCAGCCAGGCAGGTTGCTGAGTCCTGGTATCTGGTATGTCCCTGCTGAATGGTAGCACCAAGAGAAAAGGAGCAGGTAGAAGGAGGTGATCCTGCCCCTCTGCTCTGCTCTCGTGAGACCTCACTTGGAGCATTGTGTGCAGTTCTGGTGTCCTC
>JANHGB010020712.1:0-19206 GCA_026283785.1 Coracopsis vasa
CATTAGGGACTGTAGTGACAGGACAAGGGGTAATGGGTTAAAACTTAAACAGGGGAAGTTTAGATTGGATATAAGGAAGAAATTCTTTACTGCGAGGGTGGTGAGGCACTGGAATGGGTTGCCCAGGGAAACTGTGAATGCTCCATCCGTGGCAGTGTTCAAAGCCAAGCTGGACAGAGCCTTGGGTGACATGGTTTAGTGTGAGGTGTCCCTGCCCATGGCAGGTGGGTTGAATCTTGATGATCTTAAGGTCCTTTCCAAACCTAACTATTCTATGATTCTATGAAACTTTTGATAACTAGGGAAGAGGTTTTGCTCATTCTCAGTGAGAGCAGAGATACCATTATCCACTACCAACATTTTAGTTCACAGTGGGACATTACCTGCATAGAGAAAACGAAGGGGTAGCACATAAGGCTCTGGGAAAGAAAACGAAAGCTCTCATGACACTGCTGGAAGCAATAAGGAAAGGCTTCTTCAGGACATCCTCCTATCAATTGGCAAAGGATTGTGCCAGTGTATTGTGCACACAGACAAGAAGCATTCCTAGAAGAAATCTTTACTTTTTTATCTAGTTATTTCCAAATTCAAATATGTTTTTTAACATACTTATTTTTATCACCTGCACTGTCTAAATTTTCATGGCCTTTTAGTATGTACTGTCCTTCACAAGCATGTTTTCTAGTGATTTCTAGATGGACATTTAAAAGTTTTTTTTAGGTATAGCCATGACTTTGGATAGAAATTGTTCTGTGTGAAAAAAGTATCTTTTCTTGTCCTGCTGATCCAGCTGCCAATAGGGTGAGTAGGGGAACAACATTGCCCTCCAGTAGATAAGAGCTTCTTAAAACCTGCAGAAGACCCACAAAATTCCATCCTCCCTTCTTGGTATTTCATCTATCAGAATATACCTCTACCTACCTTGTCTTTCTTTTATCCTTGGATCACTGCAGCTACTTATCAGCACCATTATGACTTTAAAATCCTTTTACATTATCTAGCAGTCTTCCAGAATTTTCTGATTAGCCAAACAGCAACACTAAAATTGAGGAGACAAGTGACAGAGTCTGGCAATCTTCAACAACTAAATAATATCCTGTCAGAAACACATTACCACTTAGCAGCACAACAAAAAAAAAAATCAAAAATGGACACAGAATAAAAATACCTGATAATTCTTTTGCTGAAAATTACTGATGCCTTTGGGGCAATGAAACAACATAGAGAAATAAGCCCAGTGTCTCAATTTTTACCATCATCCTGAAAAAGGACTACTGTCGTAATCCCTGTTATAACATTTAGCTATGCATTAGATATATACCATAAACAGACTGTGATAAATATATTCTTGAAATTCAAATCCTGCTGTTCTGCCAACCTCTATAGATTTTCCAGCCAACAACAGCTGCTCTTTTGATTACAGCTCTAGCCTGTGTGACTGATTTCTTATTCTGGCTGAATCATCACAAAAGCAAGCCGATTGGGTAGAGAGGGAAAAAAGCTGAATACCATAGCAACTGGCTCGCAGCCTTGCTAACGTGCAGGAAGGATTTTTGACTTGAACAAGAGCTACAAGTGGAAACACCAGGCCAAAAGCAGATCTGGCATAATATCAGCAACGCAATAGAACTGCAGAAGTTGCTTAACTCCTCCCCAATCTCTTCCCCTTAATACTTTTTGGGCCGCAGCAAATCTTCAGGTTCTTACTAAAATACAGCACAGGGAACAAGGAAAATGTCTGCTATGGTATTGATTCTGTATATATATCTATACAATGCCAACTCTGCCACAAAAAAATTAAATCATGGAAGCAATAACAGAGCTTGATCTTCAGCTTAATTAATAATCATATCACCCTGTAATTAAAAGGATTAAAAGTTCCTAAAGAAACTTCTCCAAATACACCTAACTCTACATTGTCCAAGTTAGTGACTACTTTTGGGAATGCATCAAAGTAGCCAAGATATTGGTAAGAAAGACAATCACTTAATGACAATACCCTCTAAGAATTGCATGAGGTCTATAAGGAATGCATTTTAAGCGGCGTATTGCTCTGGAATAAGAGTCTGTGTTGGGTGTACAATGCAAGGTTTGGGGTGGATGAGAGGCTGCAGTGATGGCCTCTGAGAAGAGACCAAGAGCTGCCCCTGTGTTAGGCAGAGGCAGCTCCAGCTAGCTCCAAGACAGATCCACCATTGGCCAAAGCTGAGCCCATGAGTGACACTGGTGGTATCTCTGTGATAACGTATATAAGAAAGAGTGAAAAAGCTGTGCAACAGCTTCTGGGAGAGAGGAGTGAGAATATGTGAGAAACAGCCCTGCAGACACCAAGGTCAGTGCAGAAGGAGGGGAGGAGATGCTCCAGGCACCAGAGCAGAGATTCCCCTGCAACCCTTGGTGTAGCCTATGGTGAGGCAGGCTGTGCCCATGCAGCCCACGGAGGTCCATGGTAGAGTGGATATCCACCTGTAGAGCCCATGCAGTACCCCACATCTGAGCAGGTGGAGATGTCCTGAGGGAACCTGCAGCCCATGAAGAGCACATGCTAATCTACTATATTTTTTAATTAGCAACAAATAAATCTGTCTCGAGTCTCTTTTACCTCATTCTTTCATCTTATTTTCCTCCCTGTTCTGCTGAGGAAGGGGAGTGAGAGAGCAGCTTGCTGGGCACCTGGCAGCCAGCTAAGGTTGCCCCACCATTGAGTTCTTTCATCTGAGAAAAGCATAAATCTCCCTCAGGCAACTGAAGCTATGAAGTCTTTGCTTTGAAGTACATGTGCCCATCTGGTTTAGGTCAGCTATAATAGGTCTTCTGTGAAGAATTACAGGCCTGTCTCTTCTCCACCACGTTTGGGGTGGCTTGTACTTTGGAGACTCTATTCAACTGCATAATAAGGATCTTCACTGAGTTTGGCTTTATAGGCTGGGAGAAAAGTTCTTTTTGTGCATCATTTAAGGGCATTGAAACCTGCTGTGAAGTAACATTAAGTCAGGAGGACCAGATACAATGCCTGCAGCACAGATACCTAAACTGCTTCTAATATTAGGGTTATTTTCTAAACCGCAGAAGTCTGAGTTAAGTACATAACCCCATAGTATCAAATTAATTTACTTGGTCTCTATACGCATCAGTCCTGGGCTTTTACTGGCATTAAGGAGTGCTTTAAGCCACTCACACCTATGAAAGAACAAATACTTCTCTGCAATTAAAATAAGGGGAAGAGCCTTGCTTTGGGTTCCTGAAACAGTGGCCTGATTTTTCTGTTAATAAAATAATGAAATATGGAGCAATGGTTTTGTTAATTTTTTTTTTCTTTTTTATCTGATAAGAAACAGCCAAAAAACTCTAATGGTCTTTTGACCCTCTAATTCCCCAGTTTCACAGGGAGTTTATGGTCCCAGGAGACTTTTCCATCAGAGACCACAGACCTTGAATTAACAAAACATACTGGGGTTTTTTGAATGCAATTTCATTGTACTGGTAAATTCCTTGACATGTTCTACTCATGTTGCTGAAAATGGGCATACTTCTGTTTTGTCTGAGATCTCAGACATCAGAACAGCCTAACTATAATTAAACATTTGTGCTTGATATGCACGTCTCAAGGTATGTCTGTATTTATAATATATAGGATGTATACAGACTTGGTTATACACTACAGAGAACTATGTACCTATCTCAGAGAGGATGTCCTTTATTTTCCAAAACATGCTTACTTTAAAATCACATTTTTATTTAATTCACATCCTATAAAACAGTGCAAAATTCCTTAGTTTGGATCCATAAACAGCATATACTTGTCATTTTGGTACCTCAAGCAGAAACAGGAAAAGCAGGACAAAGAGAATCCAAGAAACTTAGAAAGCTACATTCAAAGTTTTAGTTGCCCTTGATTTTAAAACATGGTTGTTTCCAACACTTCCCTTACTCATTAGATATGGTGGCTTATCATAACAGAACACTAGCTCTTTCCCATTCCTCATACTTTCAGAATGGGAATATTAGGTGAATTTGTTTTGATATATCTTTGGTTTATTTATAGGGGGGGAAGCAAGGAGGTTTTTTTTACTTAAGCTGCAATCCAGTAATTCACACAGACAGAACATCACCTGTTTTCTGAAATATGTGCAATGGGACTCTGGTATTAGCCATGCAAGCACACTTTGTTCAAAAAAACGCCATACATATATGTATGCTGAAGATACCAACATGTTCCTTGAAAGTATGTCCCTATCACATACAAGATCAGATTTTGTTCTCATACCAATAATTCTACTCAACTTAGCCCAATGGCAATCTATTGTTTCCCAAAATATAGTAAGATCATCAGCTCTTCAGAGCAAATTTAAGTCAGAATTCAAATAGAAGAGAGCAAGACAAGCCAGAAATACATACACTTTGGTTACCCATTCTGTGTACTTAAACCATACACACTCTTGCCTATATAAATACGAAAAATGTAGATCAAGGACAGTAACTTATTACAACAACAAGGTCAGACTCAAGGAGGGCTGGGATACAAAATTGTCTTTGATCTCAGCTCCGAAAGAATTTTTCTGTGCTCTAAGTGGCATGAAAGAAATGACAAAGGTGCAGTAGCACAGCAGAGATTCAGTGACTGAAGGACGCAATGTAAGGCTAAAACCAGTGCTTGAGAAAGGATAAATGAAAAAGTAACCTAATTAGTAACAGTCATAACGATGGTTCCAGCTGTTTCTAAAACCCTGAGAGAGGACAACACAAATGTTCAGAATGCCAAAGAGAACACAGCTACACTATTACCCTTCATTCACCTAGCAGAAAGGCACTATTTAAGCATAAATACTTACATTGTTCTTGTCATAGACATTATTATCAGGAATTTTAAAAGCACTTGAACCACCAGGGTTTTTTGTCTTAAACAGAAGAAGTAAACTGCTCAATATCTGCGTATTAGCCCAACTGATGAGTGTCTCGAAGCAACTCTCTAATGAGAAGGAAACTCAATGTTAAGACAGTAGAAACTATTCCTCCTAGTACACAGAATTGCTGATATAGCTAGGGCCCAGGAAAAGTACTACAGAAGTATCAAACATAAAAGAGGGCATCTTAGCACAAGCACTGTACACTCAGACAAAAAACAATCTGCCTGGTTACAATCCAGTCACAGGAACACGTCTAACCCATCAAACGTGCAGCATACCAAGTTTTGTGTTATTACAGCATTCAAATGTAGAACCTCATTCTTTCCCATAATATTTAGACTTCCGAGTTGAAAAGTGAGTTGACCTAGGTGCTTCAAGGTATTGGCAAACTAGATAAATGTGTTTCATTAGCTAATCACAGAAGAAGCTGTGTTAAACAAGGAATTTAAATTAGATGGATCTATCCAAAAACTCTGTCAAAGGTCCCCTGCGTTATACACAAGGAACAGCAGCCCCATAGATGTAGTATTACCTTCTCTGAGAAGCTGTACACCCCATTATGAAAATGATAAACAACACTAGCTAAGTTGCCAAAGCACACCTTTAGAATTAGCAGCTAAGTAAGAATAAGAACTCTTTATTTTAAGTCAGTAAAAAGTCTCCATTTACACACAGGTCACTAGTACAGAAGGCAGAATCAGTACCATTTCATGCCATTTTCTGCAGTTCAGAATAAAAACACAAACAAAACAGATAGTGTGTGCACATGAGAGTCAGAAAAAGGAGAACCAAAGAAAGAGAGAAAAGGCTACATGCCTTTACTTTTATTGAATGTATTTAGGTTTGCATCGTCTTTGGGACATCTCAGACTCTAAATAACAACATTTAGAACACACGATCTCCAGGTGTGCCACTCCCCTACGACACAATTGTTTTCAAAAACTTTTATTCACTGCCTGTAAAGTGACACAGTACAATCAATGAACTGTAGACATTTTTATCACATTTGCTTTTTGTGGCTTCCAAGGTCCATTGTCATAGGGGCTCTCTGCAACCAGCCATCTGGGATGAAAACAAAAATAAATGCTAGATATCCTTACCTCCAAGTCCATTTCCAGAATCAACCTCACAGATGCTCTCGCCTTCCATGCTGTTTTTAGGATGCAGCAGAAAGCAAGATCTTCCTCAAGTGATTTGCTCAGGCTCCAGAAGGAAGCTGAATGGACCCACTCTGCAGCCAGCAGGTGATATCTTTTGAACAAAAACATAAAAACAAAGCCATTGATCCACTTCTGCTATACACCAGAGAGGTCATTTAATTTCTCCCTTACGCCCCCCAACTTCTCAAAACTGTGTCAATTAGTTCTACATTCAATATCTCAGCTCCTTATATCAATACAGTCTTTTCAGTGGGTATCTGAGGTCCTTTTTACATGTAAATTCAATTGCCATTCACAGTATAAATCCTCCACCCCATATAAAAAGGTTGCATCAGCCCAAATTCCAGGATTATATTGAGGGGGAGAGCCTCAGCACAGGCCCATGCTTATTCATATGCCTGAGGACTACAACAGGCAATATGGAGCAATGTACTTTCCACCTACAGGATTAGCTCTGCTCTGGCACGCTGTGGGTACTGTGAAACCAAACTACATTCAGATTGCAAACAACTATACAGATTGAAAGCACACAGATCATGTGGGTTTGCTTTCTTAAGACTATTCTTAAGGTCACTTTAAGTTTAGGCAGAGAGCACCTCAGTTTAGCAATGGAGTTGATTTTCAGATGAGTGTAAAGAAGAAAAGTATAAAGATGGCTGTGGAGAAAAGACAAACCCACCTCTTCATTTATTTAAAAGAATGACAGTAAGGGAGTAAAATCTCTCTTCCCTATTCTGAGCCTGAATAGCTAGTTGTTTTTCTATTCCCCTGCTCCAGTGTAGCTAGTTTTCACGCCTCCTTCTCTTTTTGAATAAAAGAGAAATAACTCTCAATGGATTAAAAAAAGAAGTTCTAATGAGTCAGGAAACATCCATGCATTAGAGGCTTTGAGAGGCAAAAATGAGACAAAAAGCAATCAGAACAGCATGGAGTTAACTTTGCAGCAAGCAGAGATCTGCCATCCAGTGCTCCTGATGTAGACAGCAAAGCAAGGATGAGCTCCACCACTCATCCCCCCTGTGTAATATTTGCAGTCTGATTATTTTTAAAACAAAGGAAAACAGAAACCAAAAGCCATCCGAAAAGAGGCTTATCTCTGCCAGAAATGAACTCAGACAGGCCAAGAACATAAAATATGATGACAGAATGATGATCAAGTACAGGAACATCTAAAACACGGTTCAGGTATCGTTGGTAACCTAGAGCTAGCTGTGGAGCAATGTATTGGCTGTCTCCTTGCCAGTTTCAAATGGGCAAATATTTTTATTTGCAATTCTGTGGCCTTCTCTTTTGTCCCATACTCCTGTGTTTTACTGAGAATGAAAGAGGGGAAAAAAGTTCTGTATTAACATGAACTGCCCTGCATGTTCTGTTCAACAACCTTGTTCAACTTCCTATCTAAGAGAAAAATAAACATTATAAACAAATCTGTATTCAGAGATCAAGTAAAAGAGAATCAATAGTTCAAGTACTACGTCATTTTGTTGATAAAAAGAAGCGCATACCTAGAAACTTCACACCAGATGACCTCTACCTTCTTCAACTTCTTCAGGCATCTCTCTCAGCATCTGCATGCTTTTGTAGATGTTCTGGTGGTTGAGTGCAGGTGTCTGTCATGTAACAGAGCACACATGGCACTGCAAAACACTGAGCAGGCTTTCCATGGAGTGACAAGTGTAGCATAGCCATCTTACACTGCTGATGCCTCTTCTTAAACTTGCATCAGCAGTTCCAAGTGTTCTTCCACATGAGCATTCGTGTTTTTCAGAAGCTATGCGACTGCAGTTTGCAAGAGACTGAAGACTGAGAAAGGATCCATGAAAATGCTGATTTTTAGTGATGAAGTATCCATCACAAAAAAAATAATCCATACATTTTATTTTAAATGTGAAGATACTTACCAAATAAATAACTGGAACAGAGCAGTTATAGTATCGAGCTCTGGCTGCATAGTCACACTTGAAATATGTATGTACCATATGTTGATTTAGGATACTCACAAGAACATTGACATAGTTCTTGTTTATAAAAGCAATGAATATTGGATTCCAATGATCAAAAAAGCTCTACTGTAGATGTCACAGGATTTAGTGTTATTTTAACAGGTTGAATGAGTCAGATGAGCAAATAATTATAATTTGAGAAAGTCAACTTCTTCACCAACTTAGACACAGGCATTACAGAACTTAACGTGTTCATCCATCTGTAAACAAAAAAGTGTGTCATTATGAAAAACAGTGGGTCTCATTTTGCCTTATAGCAATGAACTGAATGAAATCTGTGTGTCTTTATCAAAACCTGTAAGTGTAGAAAGTAGTAAATTTCGAGACATTCAATGCATGAGGGTTGATTACTAAAATTAGATATCAATACTGTGAAATACTAGCATTTCAGTGCAAGGTTATTGAGACATTAAGTGGAACCAAAGTCTTCATTGCCTAGTTAGAAAATTACTATTCTTATTAGTATGGAAAACTGAGATTAAATGAAGAGAAACAGAAGATGTTGTTTTAAATAATTTATTATTTTACGTACATTCCTTGTGAAACAAATTAATTGTTCTTTATTACATGCTTGCTGTCCCTTCCCACTTGGCTCCCATACAAATGTTGCTTTTAATAACATTTCATTCCAGCTAAACCTTTTTTTGGGGGGAGGAGGGGCAGTTGGTGGACACAAGCCCCCTATTGTTCTGTTCCTTAGCTATAAAAACTCTTTAATTAAAAACTGAAAGCAAAAGGATGCATCAGTACTGAAATCTAGAACTGCTCAAATGTAATCACAACAATGGGATAACCACAAAGTAGTATGCTTAATCCAGAACTGCTTCATGCTTGGCTGTGTGAGGTTGTGAATTTACCCTTCCTGCTAGGGAGAGAAAGACCTGAAATGTTTCAAGTCAGCCTTATCACAAAGGAAAAACTCTACAGCAGAGAAGCAGTAAAGAATGATGTAGGACTACAGCTGGTTTAACACAGATAGGACACAATAATGAGTTTGATGCTTTTTAAATTATGGAGCATTTGAAACCTACAGTACCAGGACTCCTTTGGTCACATAGTTTCATTTTTTGGCAGCCTTTGCTTCCTGCTCAACCAAACCCTTTCCCCTTCTACCACCATACAGTAGGTCCCATTTTCCATGACCAAACCAGAGACTAAAGCCACCTGGGATCAAACCATCATTTGGTGCTGGTACCTGGTCCTTAATGAAAATGCTATCACAAAGGAAAAAACAAGCAATGAATATGTTTGCATGAAGTCTTTGTCAGTTATTGGGGAAGTTGTTTCTGGTGTGCAGGGAATAGCACATGGAAGGAGGATTGAGAGGAGTCCCAGTAACGCCAGTTGTTCACAACTTCTGCCTGAATGTAGTGTGCAGAACCATCCATGTCAGAGTAAGGCAGCGGTGGCAGGAAGATGAAGCCAGGAATACATAACTAGGTACTAGCTGCAGAATTCATCTTTTTTCCCTCAGCGTGGTGAAAGAAACGTCACTGCTGTGCAGACACAGGAGTGACAGAGGAACTCCTCTTATTAGTTGCTTTCTTCAGACCATGCCTGACCATATGCACTGTATAGCAGGCTGCACGGAAGCTGCATATGCCATCCCTGTAGATGCCATGCAATCCCATAAACTGGAAGAACCCCCAGCCACACATACATAGGTGATCTCCAAGCTTTTTAACCAGCCTGAGCCCAAGAAAGCCAAATTAAATGTAAATGACTGCAGTCCCTTGATCTTTCTGAAATGAGCTCTAGCTGCAGATACTGGATTTTGCAGAATGAATCCCCAGTAAAGAAATGGAATGCTACCACTGGAGTATATGTACATTTTGATGGCAACATTTGAAAAAGCACAAATGGTGTCACAAAAATCAAAGTACGATAAGAATATTTATATTTTCAGGGAACTTTACAAGTTTGATTTTCCAGCTGAAGTCAGAAAGATCATAACTTGCTAGATTTCACTTCCAGTGCTAAGATGACAAACATGCCAGAACTAAAATGCAAAGGGAAGACCAGAGTCACTGTAGTAGCACACTCCTCTGCTAACTCAAAGACCCCAGCAGTCCCAAATACACGCTGTGGGTACATATTTTCAAACCAGATTCAACAGATTCCAACGTAAGCCCAAACTTCAAGCCCGCAGCTAGACAGACCTTCGCCAGATGTACACTGCCAACTCCTACCCATAAATCTCAGAGGATATTTTCAGGTAGTTTATACAAGAGACCATTCATCTCCCTCCACCTCCCTCCATTCTTTTCTCTCTTTGGAGCCCGTTGCAGAGGGCACAAATAGCAACAGTGCTTCTCTCCCCTTGCTCACCAGTCTTTTCTGTTATGTTTGTTAGAAACGCCATTTTTTAATGTTTTGCACTGGTTATCAGGGAAGAATGGTTCCATGTGAAGAACATCCTGGGCATGAGAATTAGGTGACTGCAGAGACTGATTGTGCATCTTTTAGGAAAACATCTGATGTCAAGGAGGATCCAAAAGTAGAAGAATACCAGATTTGTAGCACTATCATGTTCTTATACAAACCTCATCCCAGGAGCAGAATTCTTCTATCTACCCCTACCAAGGCAGTGGTAGAATCTGAAAATCTGTATTACTACATCAGTAGAGAGGAAGCTGATGCCAGATCTACTTCTGAAAAGGTTCTTTCCCTTCGAGTTTACCATCAATTGGATCTACAATGAATTATCAGTGATATATCTGTACTAGTCTTGTGCCTCTGCAGGCAGCCAACCTCACACAAGGAGTCTTGCTCAACCAGTTATTTCTGCTTTCCCTCAATTTCTCTCATTTGTCATAGGAATTTATTCAGAGTTAATGAATCAGACCAAGATTCTTCATACATATTTAAGTGCTTTTCAAAAAGGAAATCTACATTTTGGCAATGGGCAGAAATCTTGTATTCAGTCAGGCATAACCATGCTTGAGTTAGTCCTGCAGTAATACCCTAACAAGAAGCCTTCCCGACTACCAGACTTAATAATCACAATTCCTTCCTAACAAGGCTTTCAGTGAAACAGTTTCATTATTCAGAGAAAGTCTGAGTTGAATAGATTCACCCCATTTTACCACAAAGCTGCACTTTTTTTGAGATATCTCCATATGGAAATCTGAGGGAAGTCAAAAGGAATTATGGATATGGGCATTTTAAACACTGACAAAATCTGAGTTTTCAGTAACTCAAAATAAGCTCCAACTCAAGATTTTGTAAAAATAAGATCAAGTGCTAACAAAATGTCTTGCTGGGAACAGCCATGAAGGGAGATCTGTGTATTCTAATCCTGCAAAATACAGTTCAGGAAGGATATAAGGAGCAGTACTAACAGACGAATTTCACAACTTCATTCCTCCAAAACATCATCTGAACTGGAAAGAGGAGTGATTTCTAAGTCTGAGGTACTTACTTCTGCATGGTTTAGGGTTTTTTTCCTTAACAAAGTTTATATTTTCAAATCTCTCCATACCTGTTTTACCTGCCAAACTGTTTCACCGCTCTCATCACACACAGCACTTCACTTTCCAATTGCTTTTCTTTACATTGTGAATTGTGACTACTGTAAAGAAAGTTATTTCATGCATTAGTGTGCAGCAGGGTTGGCAATTCAGCCTCTATTTTAATGTAACAGAGTACCACAGAACATTTGACACGCTGGTCCCTTCCTTATGGACCAGTACTATAAGGTACAGTGTGAACTATGCACTGTAAACCAGGAATTCCCATCAAGCAAACACAATGCTCTTTGTTATCTTAGAAAAACAGTTTTTCCATTTGGTTCCTCTGCTAATGGCATTAACACTAACTCTGGCATGTGCAGAACAATAGAAGCCAAGCTAATATTTCTAAAGCCACCTGATGACGTTGACGACAATCTGAAAACATACACTACATATCATGGTTTCTGCTCTCGGCTTACTAATTCAGTCCTACTGAATGCTAACGGAGGGCAGGGTATTATATCAGAAGTATTTTCTTTTAAGATGTGTCTAAGAAGCCAATCTCCACAACTTAAAATGTATTAGATAGCTAGTAGGAATCAGCAAAGATTAATCAGTTATACATCTTTGACATTTACACAAATTGATTGCTGCACAGTGTGGTTCTACTGTCATTAACATAAAGCACACCTTAAAAAACAAACCACCAAACCAAAGCTCCAGAACCCACAAAGAACACCTTAAAAACATCCCCTAAACATACCTCCTTGATTTTAGTGAATTTCCAGTTAACTGTCTAAATATTCCTCATTTTAATCAGATGTTGTGTAGACACAAAGCTAACCAAATAGCAGAATTTTTCCTATTTCTAGTAGGACTGTCTATTTCCAAAGGAGAGAAACTACATTCCATTTTGAAATCCACATCTTACTGTAATCAGCAGTGACTCTAGGAACATATAGTAAAAACAAAGGACTGATGAACATATTGATCAAAACTGCCAAAAAATGTACAGAAAATCTGATTAAAAAAAATAAGGGAAACACAAAGTAATAACAAAAAAACCCAAACAGGTGAAATAAAAAAACCCTTTAGTACTAGCATGGTTTTACTGAGAAGCTTGCAGTGTAAAAACAATTTGATTTCCTTCGGTCTTAGCTGAAGGCCTAAATTAAGCATGTAATACATACTTACAGTACTTTCTCATTTGCTGTAACATTAATTTTCAAGACAATGTCAAAAAGCTGAATTTATGCCCAGCTACAGTTTTTATAACCAACCACGAGGAATTTAGTTTGTATGCTAGAGCAACTGTGGAAATCAATTCTTAATTTATGACCTTGCTTACCACAGCTTGAAGCCTTGCAATAAATAAATGCCTTGAGCCACAAATAAGAAACATTTGGTGAATCAGAGACAAATAACACAAATCTATATGTGTATATATAAGCATTAGAAAGGTCATATAAAATACAGTATTGGCTCTTTTCTTGCTCTAACATCATAATGTTTGAAAGGCAGGACACAGTAATTGGCTGCATCAATGCCTAGGTGATGAACAGTTACGAGTGCCTATTTTCTTTACAGATTACAATGTTCATCCTTTTAGAGGAATTCTTGTTGCCTGCCTGGGTTTTTTTTTGTATGGACAATGCTACAATCCTTAAACATAGAGAATCTCTGAAGTAAAAAGCCAGCCATTTTCTTTGTCCTAGGATATGCAAAGTCTTCCTATAAATGCACATTTAAGCTTCCTTCTGAAATTGCTCAGTGTTTCATCACTAACAACAAAAATAAAAATGTCAGAGCTCAAGCGTTAACCTGCACTTAGTCACAACTACTCTTCTTTCTAAGCTGAATCTCTCAAATCCTCACCTATACACCATTACTTATTTCTCATCTTAAAGAAAAAAGCACCTCGTTATTTTAGAATTATAACTCACAGAACATTCTTGTAAGCAAATCTCTTTAAAAAAAAACACACCTTCTATTCTTGACGTATGTGAATGACTTTAGATTTTAAAATCAAGTAATACAAAATAGCACTAGTTCAGCTAATTTACCTTTCTTAATTGTCTCCGTCCTGTTTTGCTGCAATTCAAATGTGAATGACTGTCACTCCTTTTTATATTAGCATGGCATTATTAGTTTGCACAGCAGGTGACCAAAGTAACTGATGGGAAGGTTTCCCTTATTTTAACCATAAATAAGGGATGTAATCTAATATGAAATGAAGGAATTTGGAGATTCATAATTACCCTTGGAGTTTTACATAGAAACCACATCCAAAAAAAGACTTGCTTTCTTCAAGCATAATCAAAGCTTTAGCCAAAGTAGATCATTAGGACATTTCTAATGTTACATTTTCACAAGATCCTGTAACATAGAATCATAGAATCACAGAATAGTTAGGGTTGGAAAGAACCTAAAATCATCTAGTTCCCGGAGTGTAAGACCCATTCCAGTGTCTCACCACCCTTACAGTAAAGAACATGTTATGATCAGTTCTCAATGAAAGTTTTGCCATTGATATAAATAGCAAACTTATATTGAAATGCCCTTTTCTGTTCCTGCTAAAAATCACAGCTGCAGCATCCAAAGGAATATAATTGTGCTCTTGTGGGTTTCAGGCACTGGTATCAGGTGCCAACACTCCCTGTACCGGATGGAGAAAGACATCGCACCTCCTAGTATGGGGCAGAATTTGGAACAATTCTCAGATTACCTGACCAAGCAGTGAGTATAACAGCTAACTGTGTGTAGGATTTGAAAAGACAACATACACTTTTATTACTCTAACATCAACTCATATATATAATATGCTATGCTTTTCAGTGGAAGGACACTGAACAGAAGAGCAGCTTAATCCATTTTAATTTGTTTTATAGTGTCTGCAGTAACTGCAAACCAGCTACTGAGAGATAGGGTGGAAATACTTGGGGTTGATGGTCTGTGGAACAGGGGAAAGTATGGTAAAAGCATGAGGTTGAAGGAGCCAGTGATAGATCATAGTCCATTTAATTTATTTTCCACTATTTTTAACTTCTTCCTTAGTGCAAGTCATTAAAAATTTAACAAGCCTCTTATTTTGGAACCAGAACTGTCATCTCATTTAGGAAGGGAAGATTAATTAGCAGTGAATTATACTGCTCACAGGCATCATGCTTCTTGGGAACACCCAGTCTAAGACAGCAGTACTGGTAAAACCAAAAATGCCATCAGAGGAAAAGCTAGACTTATACTGAAATTACTTTGCTCATCCTACTTAGTTCTACCTATAAGCACTGGCATACACAACTAAAATCCGCAAAATAACTCAGGAGACTTGAGACCTCTTCTCCAAGGAAGCATTGCCTTTTGTCCTCAATGTATGTATTTATTCCAGACTAAGGGTGGAAATGATGCAGTGTTTACTGGTCAGAACTGATGTCTGGAAGTAGAGGAGAAACTATCACATTCCAGATGCACATGATGTTTTCATACTGAAAAATAGGCTGAGATTGAGCCTACCGCAGGACAGACTAATCTAGCAGCAGCTAAAGCAGAGCAGGAAGAACTCCGATTCTATGCAAGCTTTTCCATAGCTCAAGAGCAGGAATTATAACTTGACAATGGTTTGTGCCTAGCTGGAAAGAAGAACTCATATTCCAAACTGAAGCCCCTCAGGTAATAGCAGTTATTTTACAGGTATAAAAACATATCCAGCTCCCAAATCTACAAAGACTTTGTGAATGACACTAACCAGACCCCTCCACAGCTGTGTGTGGGAAGGCACAGGTATTAACACAGCCCTTGCAGAAGTGGGGAAACCAGCACAGCAGACCCTGAGGAGAGGCAATCACCTGCACAATCTGGAGTAACCCTTGCTAACTTGGAAACCCTCTCCTCAGTTAACATTGACTCCCCATCCAACCCCACCTGCTATGTCCTACCTAGCAGTATAAATCAGTTTCCATGTTACAGTCTTAAAGGCAGTTTGTTCTAACTGCAGGAGAGTTGCTCAGTTAATTTGGGTTAGAGGAAATCACTTCCCCACCAACAAAACAACAAACTTACAAGACAATGTGCAGTTGCTTATAACCAATGACCCTTACAAAACAGTTTCAAGATTCAACATCTGGGAAACAAAGCAATGTATTCACTGATAGCTTTGTATGAGCATAAATGACTAATTACTTTAATTACAATGCTCAAAAGATAACAAACTTGATTTATTTTAAATACAGGGTCTTGCCTTCTTTTAAAAATGACTTGCTCTTGCAGTTCAGGACACAAACTGATTTATGGCACTACTTGTAATTCTCTATTTTATTTTAACATTTAATAATCAGTGAAAAATGAATTAAAAGTAAACGAGAGCAAGACACATTCCCAATATAACTGTATTCAATTCCACAGCAATACTCATACATTATATATATCTTGCCCATGGCAGGGGGAGTTGGAACTAGATAATCTTTAAGGGCCATTCCAACCCAAACCATTCTGTGAGTCTAGGATTCTATGATTTCCCAAATAGTAAAGACACAAAACTATTGTGGAAAACATGCAAAGAATACAAGATTAATTTGGCCAAGATTACAGAAAGAGTGAATACTCTTGCCTTTCTCATACATGACTGTTCATTATTTACCGATGCCTGACTTCTGTTGCTGAGACCAGCTGAATACAATTCCAATCCAGTTTAGCCAGGAATAACTGAGAGAGTCATAAAAAAATCTCTTAAGATAGATTATGAATCATTTCTGGCATAGGATCCCATCAGAGAGAGAGACTGAATCTGCCTGGAGTCCAGTAATGGACAAGCAGGTATCTTCACATCTGTGCTGCAAAGCCACTTAGGAAAGCACTTTGCTCTCTCATGACCCCTGCATCACTCGTCCTTCACCTCACCTCAGGGCCGCCTATGAACAGACAAAGCACTTCAAGCATGTCAGGTACCCATGACAAGGCTTATAGATTTACTGCATTACATTCACACTACACAATTCAGTTACAGATTTCTGTATGTATCTTTCAAATAAACACAGAAAACCATCTGTGTCTGATCTACTTACACTGAGAATAAATTGCTCAGGATTCTCTCATCCACTTTGAAGTCCTCTTAAATTTGTCCAAACAAGATGACTGCCATGGATTCCCTTTTTTGAAGAACCCTCAGATGCTTTTTTATATATTTTGCTGCATGGGTGAAGGGAGAACCAGCATGTCAGGGATCAAAAGAAACGTTTATCATAGTTCACTGGTAACCAGCAAAGTTGTCTAGCTTATCTTGAGTTTTTGGGTTAATTGTTGGAGCCCCAAGATGCCCAAGGACACTGCCACACAGCTATGTATTAGTACAGTTGCTTAGCTATTTTAGTGTTAATTATTATCACATCAACATTTGCAGAAAACAGTGGTTAAGGGCAACATAAGACTATTTCCAATGTGAAGATGTTTTCAGAGACTGCAAGATCTGCTTGATCTAACTTGAACTGTACGCTCAGCTAAACCAAACCATATTCCTCAGGGCACTACAACAAACGGATTATCATCAAACAGACACTTGGCAGCCAGGTTCATATTACAGCTGCTTCTTGTGTTGATCAGCACAGTCACCGTGACCTCAAGTTCCTCCTGTTTTAATATATAAATATATTGTCTCTCATCTCATACTTAACACTAATGTTCTTCTGAGCAAAGCCACCTCCTTCTTGTGTGTTTACAGAACCAGCTGTGCCTAGTGAGCTTCAGTGCTACCACAGAATAAATAACAAGACAGATATGCATCTGATCATGATTTATGGCAGAGTTGAACAACATATTCAATGAAATCTTCGCATTATCAAAGTCAAAGGAAATTTTTATTCTTGAGGCTAGGTTTTTTCCTATCGTATCATCATGGTTGGCATCTTCTTGGTACAAATCATCTTCCATTTGAAAATGTGGTTTTTTACTCACCTAGCTATTCTGATTATCCTTATTTCAGTCACCTATCAATTCTGATTATCATCATTCTGATTGTTACCACAACCACACAAAATGGAAGTAAGAATATTATTTTCACTGGCACTTCGGTCAAATTATCTCTTTCTACCAATCATTTCTTCCAAGCCTGGTGGCACACAAAGGAAGTCCCAGAATTCATATTACTGCAGTTTGGAAGATATCCATCAAAAGATTAGTAAAAGACACCTGCTTTGGTCCATGCTTTTGGTCCATGAGGGGCCCACATATATTCTATAACCACTCACAGATGACAAAGCACCAAACGCCACTTCTGCATAGCTGCAGAAAACCAGCATGCTACTGTAGTAATAACAAAAGAGATCAGAAAGTATGAGATACCTAGAAATGTAACACAGGTTTCTAAGGTATTTAATGAGAGTCAGACAGTTTGGATAGCTCTGTGATAGCCTGTGAGATATTTGGGAGATCTTTACAAGCCTTTGGAATCTGATGTCATACTACTACTCAGGGATGTCTGGAAGTGCATATATCATTTTTGAGGAATGCTGATAAAGATTGCTCATTCTCTTTCTTGAATCTTTACCTCACACGACTGGTTTCATATGTAAATGCCTTTCAAATAAAAGTGCCCTCATTCTATGAATTGAACCATCTGGAGTTCTGCTTTTTTTTTTTAATTCACGGAATTAGAGGTCAGGCAGAGGGAAGTGTTCAGGGGAGGATTTGGAACAAACTACAAAAGAATGAGAGATATAAATTCAAGTAGAATCTGATATAATTCGAGGAATTCTCATCTACAACATTAAATTCCACTATTTTACACAAAAAGAAACCATTAAATAGATATCTGTTGGTTAAATCTGGGTTATATACAGAAGCATTATGGCAGTGAGAGTAGTGCTACAGAACAGCATTTACTGATATCATGAAAATTATTCCAACCTTCAAAAGTCTTTTGAGATTGTTTCAGAAGGAAACATTGTTTTGAACAGAAATCTTATGTTACAGCTTGACTTTTAAAATGTACCTCTATTGTTTCAGAGAAGCATTAAGACTGGAAGCTCACTCTTCCAGGCATTTATTTTGTAACAATCATTTAATTTCATATTTGGTTATGTTTCACAACTCTTGTGGGGAGCTAAACACCCTCCTCTACAGCTCTGTGAGTACTGAGAGAAAAACATGAAATAACTTTGAAAATGATAGATCAGGTTCACTGGCAGCCTGGTTCTGCTAAGCTCAGCAAGAGGAAAGCTGCTCAGTATCTTTACCACTGCAGTCACTCCTAGAGGCTATTCTGACTTGCACTTGCTGGCAAAAGTTCCTAAAGGTCCATCTGCCAGCAAGAACAGTGGGGGGAAAAAAATCATTCATGTGCACACTCCAGTACTGCCAAGTCCTTCCTAATTCTCAAAACTTCTAATAGTAGAAGCTACCACTACCAAGATTTAAGACTTTAGTATGTCAACTTTACCTGCTGGGAAGTCCTCAACATAGAAGCACTTCACCAGAAGAGACAAAAGAGAGTCTTCACAAAAAGAGGAGGAGGAGAAAAGTGAACAGATAAAAGAATTTATCTTTTATATTCAGAATACTATGGTTATGGTCACAAAACCGTGGTGAGGGCAGTTAAGAAGTGACCAATATATACAACAGATGTGTGCACACTAAGCTCATATCTTCAAAATTGCTGCTACAGGTCTATTTATTTAACTTATTACTGCAGAAACCC
>JANHGB010020715.1:0-15379 GCA_026283785.1 Coracopsis vasa
GGATGATCCTACGGCGGCAACAGACAGAATTGCTTTTTTCCACACAAGTTCCTTTCAGAGAAAGAACCTAATCATGCCACAATGAGCCAGGTTTTGTCCTTCTAAGACAAAGTTGCGTGAGTACAGTCCTTCAACCATCCCCAAAACATAAGGAAACCATGAAAGTACCAGCCCACTTAGTGGTAGATATAGCCAGATGAAGCAAGACCCTTGAATGGACATCCAAGTGTTTTTATGAACCTGCTGTTGTTGTCCCCTGCCCCTCATCGCCATAATGCCCGACATGAACGAGTCAGTGACCCTCGCGCAGGTCATTTACCTGGGTACAAGGAACATTGAAAAAGAGTAATTTATAAGTATAAGGTACGTTCCTACTGACCAGGAGCAGATCAGGCTATGGTGACCCTATGGTGTCTATGACTGCACCCTGGAGGCCCTGCATACAAGCCAGCAGATGAAGATACCTAAACAGAGCATTAGGCTCCTATTCACCTTGTACCAGTGTGACTATACAGCATGTATAGGCCAAGTCTGTTCCCACGAAATAAGCTGCCATAAGGACTCCTATGGTCTTCTACCCACTTTTAAAACTGGAATTAAAAATGAAGACCAAATTCTGCTCCTAGTTATCTCCTGAAATATACAGACCTTGCCTTTATAATACTGATTTTTTATTATTAAACAAGATTTAAACCTATTTCATGACTTTTCATGTGTTACAAATGTTAAGAGGAAAGCAGGCACGTATTTACAGAGCAGTAAGATTTGTTCAGAGAAAGTGTGTTTCTGTTTAGAAGAGAATAAACTGATTTTATGTAAACAACCAGAAAAAACACCCTACCCCTAGAGAAAACAGGCACAGAAATACTTTACTCCTTTCATAAATAATGCATTTTATTGCATATGGCTATTAAGGAGAGCATCCATGATCAATACAGACTAAATACAATACACTACTCTAGTTCCATTTATTCTGGTCTCCAGCAGCATCACATTTATCCTTATATACAGCGTGTACATTGGAAGACACAGCAAGATAAGTTAAGTCTCTTGTCATATCACAATAGCAAGAAATATATTTAACATCTTGATATCCAGAAACAATACGTACCCAAAAAGAAAACACTGCTTAATAACTGTTAAGGTTATATAGCAAAAAATATTTTAAATTTAAGGTAAGTCAGGCAAAATGTACAAAGACCCAATATACATTGTGAAGTTTTAGCAAACATAACATTTATACATTTTGGTTCCATTCTGTAAACTAAATTTAAGAATGTAAGTATTGCATATGCCTTTGTGAAATATACAGGATAGAGAAGAATTGACTATATAGTCAAGTTTTTGTTTTGAAGTTGCTGTATGCATTTTAGCCATTTGTTTTAGTGGCGTGATTTCTTAATTGGTACAGAGGGCTACTTCAAAATAGAAGTTCAGAACATCGAATTCAGCAGGTACCACACTCAGTGCTATGGGGGAAATCAGGCAGAAAATGCCAAAGGTATTTGATTTTTTTTGTAGTTCCAGACTTGAACAAGCAGCATTTTAGAATGTCTTAGAACCATTTATAGTATTATTATTAAAAAAAATTCAAACAGATCAGATATTTAAATTGATTTTAGACCTAATATTGTATGAGCCTATGCATTGCTGTGATTTAAGACCCCAAAAATTACACTGAAAAATAAAGTGTGTCATGGGGTAGGGAAGGAATTAGTTTACATTCATCTTTGTCTTGTAATACAATCCTCAGTTCTAAAAATTCAGCATGTAAGCAGGAAGACCGCACTGCCATTCATTATACTTGTTAGACATTGACTCTCGTCTTCCTCAGGAACAAAAATTCCAAAAAGATAATGCATTGTTAATAGTGAAGTACAGGTTCCACCTAGCACAATGATTTAAAGCAAAAAAAGTCTCACCCAACTCATAACTTAGTAATACTTACATGTCTATCAGAGCAGGCACTGGGGAGGTACCCTTAACATGTATACAAACAAATTTATCAAAGGAGAAACAAGGTGGCATGACATTCTGCTAGTCTGGTGCAACAGTTGTATGTGACATTTGTGACAGTAGCTGCCACATAACTTGGATTTTCAAGGTAGCCTTGAAAAGAACTCAGGATAAGTGACTGCAATGGTTCTTCTTCCCTGTTATAACGCCTGCAGCTACAATGGTGCTTTCCTGGTAAAAGGCAAATATCAGGACTTTCTAGATGGCAAGATAATACTGTGTTAATATTAGCGCTTGAATCTGCCCGATACCCATTATCATCCCTGCATTCCTAGCATGCTTACGTGGATTTTTGGTTACAAGAAACGTCGCTAAGAACAGGGTTAGCTGACAAAAGTGAGCTTGTAAATAGGAGTAAAGGCTTTTGCAATCTGAAGTACCTACATAAACACCTACATAGAGAGGATTAAACAAGTGTGTCAAAGGTACAGAGAGATACCCCCAGTACAGTTGGATGTTTTTAACTTACGTTGCTTCAGTTATACATCTTATATTTTTTTTTTTAACTACTCTCAGTCCTCTGTCCAAGTCCAATCCACAGAGTTTCATCCCATTTTAGACTTTTCAGTGCCCTGGTTAGGCTTTGTCTGAGGAGTAAACCCTGCGGCTAGTGATTCACAACCCATCAGCAGCAGCTGTATGCGTTGCAAGTTCAGTAAGGCTGACGACCATTCTTGAGAGACTCAGCACAGAATAAAGGAGATCCTGTCATACACCAACACTGTAAATCCGGCTTTACTTTGAACTGAGGTAGTACTGTGGTAGGCTTGAAATTATGCCAGTAAATACCAGATCTTACTGCTTCAGCAGGTGTTACAGAATCCCCTAATATGCCGAAGAATAAATACAGTTTATCTTTGCAGAAAAAAGAAATGAAGGCATTGGCTGTTAGTTAAAGAGGCCGGCAGAAAAGTTCCTACGAGCTAAAGAGCATCTCCAACTTCTGTCACAACAGCAGCAAAATGATATCGTAGATGCCATGGACAGGTAATAAGTTAGGCAGGTCGCTCTCTCTTCCTCCCAGGTTTGTTGCACAGTTTAGTCCACAACAGTTAAGCAACTGTCCGGACCAACAATAACAACAACAATGAAAAGTAAACCTTAAGCAGCTTCAGTTACAAAAACCAAACCAAACCAAAAAACCCAAGACAAACAAACAAAAAGGTATATGCCGAGCAGCTTCTTTGAATGTTGTACTCTGTTGTTTGAGGTCATGGTGAGAAAACTAACTCCTTCACTCTGAAAAGAAAAATGAAAGAAGGTCAATAAAAGCTGAAAACAAAAAATCATATTTACAACTTAGAAACACCAAAAATACCACAGGGAGATTATTCAGAATGGCAATAACTGCTTTTATATTTGTATACATAATAAGATATTGCAGAAGTGTACTCCCCAATCCAACACCACCTCCTTTTTTTGGAACAATTTGGCTGTGGCTCTTCAGACCAGCAAATCATGAGAAACACAACTGGTTAGAAAACACAACATAACCACCTCCACCCCCCACCCCCACCCCCAGTTCAAGTTGTGACCATCACTGTTTGCACCTGCAGAAAAGAAAAGGGGTTGCAGAAAGTAGGCACAAACTCAACTGTTTTTCAGTCAGCTGTCTATTTCCAGACCTTAAAACTAAGACCATATAGTCTAAAAACCTATAACCAAAGTATAGAAGGAACCATCTCTAACTGACTTATGTGATTTACTAAATAACTTTTATTTCAGAAGTAAAAAAGTGAGTAGGTGTGCAAATGGAAGGAATCTTCTCTGGATTACTGAATACAAAGCTGTTTTAAACGGTCAAGGTGACTACAAAGTAACCCACCCTAATTTAAAGAATGCAGCTGACTCCTTCCAGGATTTTTTACTGGGAAGTACTAATGGATAGTATGTGCCACCACCATAAAGGGACATTATTGTACTGATGAACTCACAACTCGGTCATTAAAAAAAAATTAACAAAATTTTCTCAGCATGTTGCTTATGGTGTAGATGTTTCCTGTTTGATATACTATTTGGAAAGAGCAATGCACAAACAGTAGTGAACAGAACACCATGACTGTACATTTTACATGACAAAACACTGACACCTCATTTCAAAAGGTGCCAACCAAATGGTAAATTCCAATACAACATCAGGCTGGTACATTACATTCGCACTATGCGCTATTCACAATGCCTAATTCACGTAATAGTTTATAGCAATATTTTTTGTTGTATGTTGTTGTCCCCAAGTTTACAAGTTAGACAAAGATTATGGTTGAAGATGTACTACACAGGCTTCCCTAAAAATTGAAGTTATTTGAAACATTATGGGAACTAACATTGTTACTTAGTAAAATCTATAAAGTACATAACCTATTTATTTTGAATGTACTGATATAATTACTCAGTATTCTTGTGTATTTTTAGTATCTTTGGGACCATAAAACCAAAATAAATCATATATATAAACCCTGGATGTCAAAGTAAGCATAATGCTTATATGTGAAAGTTTCAATCCATGTAAGCCTCTGATAAACCAATACAAAGGCTTTTCCCTCAAGTCTACACAAAAACAAAGGTTGACATATCTCGGCATACAGTTGAGAATTGTTAAATTGCCACTGAATCTCTCAGAGTTATGGTTTACTTAAGGAATTAGTCCTGCTGGAATCAATTGGAGCCACTACATGATCAGATAATTAGGATATTACTTAGAATTTTATTTCATGACACAGCTTGAGATGAATTAATAGCTTGCCAAAAGGAGACCAAAAGGAGAGCATCTCATTGCCCCCACTCATTGCCATTTATTTCCTGCCACTTTTCTGATCAGACACGAAGTCAAATCTACCCATTAATCTTCAGAAAATGAGCTTTCATTGTTTGGGCTGGGGGGTGTTTCAGATTAAAACCTTGAACTGGCTTACAATACAATCAAGGGAGCTCCAAAACTGTCATAACCATCCAGTACAGCTGTGTGAAGAACATTTGGCAAGATGGATGCCTCTGCAACAGCAGCAGAGACCTCTCATTTGAGGAAGAGCTAGCTAACAAATCACTTTGTTTCAACTTTTGTTCAGGGAAGCAGTATAAATGTATCATATACGCAAACAAGTGAGTGTTTAAAGATACATGCTGACTCTGTGTTATTACTGCTTTCCTTCTCCAAATGGATACTAACCTGACAACTAAATTTAGGTTCTCAGAAGTGGCCACAGGATAGCGAAAGCCAAATTAAGTTAAAAACAAAACAAAACCAAACCAAAACAAAACACATTATTTCAGATAGGGAATCAGAAGAAGATGTTTTTGTACATGCAAACACAAACAAGCATGTTTCCAGAAGTATGTCAGCCTAGGGCAGTCATCAGGCAGCATTATTAGCAACTGAGTAAACCTGCCATTGTTCTTACAGCACAACAGGTACTTTCCAGTCAGAATTAAACTGGAGCAAGTGAAGCGGCCGATGCTTCAAAGCACTTCCAAACTTGGTTCACAGGGTTTTGTAGTTGACAATGGGACTGTGGGCACAAGCCTAAGTGCCTGTGATGCAATAAACACATCATCCAGTGAGTCTCTAATGCTGACCTAGAACTCAAAACCCAAAACACAGTTTTCAGTAATGAAACATTTTCTCCTGACTTCAATAAACTCTGAATCAGGTTTTGAATAAGCTTTGAATCAAGAAAGTAAAAATAACTACTGCTACCATTTGATCCACATAACAGCAATGACAGCTTCAGAGGAAGCCTACTTGCAAGAAATAAACCTCAAGTTCCACGTTAAAGTGAAAAATTAAAACAAAACCAAAACAAACACAAATAACCCCCCCCAAAAAACAACAAAAAACCAAACCAAAACCTAAACAAACAAATCAATATTGCTGTTAATTTTTGCTTCAGTGATTAGTATCTTTTACTTATTTCAAGTCTCAGGTCAACATTCCAGTTACACAACAAGTCTCACTACCATACATTGTCTTTACCCAGGAACTAAACAAAATTCCTACAGGATACGAATATATTCTTTGATAACCTCATTGTCCACGGGTACACACAAATCAAAATACAAAGTCCAGCACTGTCACAATACTCAAGTTTCCTTTTCGTTTTGAACTTTATCAAGAAAAGCATCCATGATCACTACTGAGTTTCCAAAACTACTTGAAGTCATCTGATTCCACCAGTGCTTCTTGGGGAATACATAAGCACACACAAAAATTGCTAGGAAATTACCAAATACTCAAAGACTTGTTAAACATTCTGTAAAGAGAATACGATCTTTAGTCAATTAAAGAAGATCAAGTCTGCTTATTAATTTTCAAAGTCAGTAAGCAATGAATAAAAATTTTCTTAATTCCTAAAAATAATTCTCATCTGCTAACAAGCACACAGACAGTACATGGCAAAACACATTGCTGGTTATTCATAACCAGCAAATTTATTCCACTGGTAGTGTGACTGCCAGAGAGGATCAGGTACTGGAAGCAGAATCCCTAGCTCTGCCACAGGTTTCTGCCTTGACTCCAGGAAAATCATTCAGTGGCTTTGTCCCTTTGTTTCACCTCCCCATGCTGCCTGCCAAATCGACTAAGGCTCTGATCCCACTAACTAACTTTTCCTGGAAGAGAAATCCTATTGACACAACTGAATCTGGAGGTTAACAACATGTACATCCACGGGCATAATGACAGGCCATTAGATGGCACAGCCCAAGAACTGCATTCCACCTATAGGGAGAAGTAACTGCTTCCCGCCACCTCCCTCGGGAAGAGATGCAGGGTCCTGGGTTAGGCAGCTGGCTGGCCAAAGACAAATGTCCCCCCATTGGAAAGCTGCACTGCCTTCCCTACCCTCCAGCTCTGTGCATCGTACCTGGCGCCCTGCAGGAGATGAGCTTACAGGTACCTGCCCAAGTTGTAGCCCTGCACCTCAGCAGCACCTTCCCTATGCCTAGAGCAGTTGATATCAGCAAACAAGCAGAGCAGGGAGGCAAGCAGAAGGGTCAGAGGGTGGGGAGGGACAGCATGGGTCCCATGGGGATAAACGCATGCTTACCTGGCACCAACAGCAACAGGAGATGGTCTGAACTGCAATCGCTGAGGGCTTATTTACAGGAGGGATTGTAGGATGCACACATGCACATTGTAAGGTCATAAATTTGGCCAAGCACTCCAATGCAAATGCAGTGTGCCTGCTCCCTGGCATGCTACTGGGGAGGCATACAGTAGGAGTCAAATCCTGACCTGGCTCTGACTCTCATTAAGCAATTTAATGAATAGTATACTTCATATCAAGCACATAGGTAACCCTGCTAAAGATAGCACAACTCATGTGTAGAGCTATGGCTCTTCCCAAGTAATTCCAGGGAAACTGAGCTCTGTGCAGCAGGACTGCTCATACTAAATAAAGCTGAGCTCGAACATCATCACAGGAAAAGGTTTCAATCAACTTAAGCATTCACCTTACCAACACTTTGCAGGAAAACATAGTGTGCTGTAACAGTTTACAAAGACTATGAATAATATCCATCCAAAGTAAATGACTCCACATTTGATGGGAAAAGCAAATTAAACTGTGAAAGGAAAAAGATATGTTGTTATTACATTTTTAAACAAGTCACGGCTGATCATAATTGGAGACATGCTGCCCCAAGTAACTAGGCTCTTCTGGTATGTTCTTCCACTAAGAAACAGTACACAATGTTATTTAAGTATGTCTCTGGTGGCTTATGAATTTAGGACAGCAAGCATCGGGTCAACACAGATTCTTCATGGCTGACACTAAAAAAATAAAAATCACTGAATTCCTTTAAAGTAGTAAAATACGGATTTTGTGGGCACAGTTCTCTATATTAAAATGAGCTTGACAGTACTTTAACTTCTTGTGTCAAATAGTTAAAAAATCATAACATCTTGAATTGCATTAAGATAACCATGGGGAAAGATACTATCTTCTACTGTGGGAAACAAACCACTAGAATATCTGGAAAAAGACGGTACATGTCAGCACCTGCAAGTATTTCTTTTTCCTTTTTTGTCCTAGCATATGCATGAGAGTTTAAAATGTTCATCTGATGGCACAGACAAATCTCCACAATTTATAATGAGTGTCAACTTCTATGCATAGGTACTAAAAAATCAAAGTCATCTGTACTTGATACTATATATTTACAGAACTAACACTTCTTTTACCTGCAATACTAACACTAGAGTTTAAGCAGCTGAGTCTGCAGTAGAAGTACAGATGACTAGGAGGGCTATGCTCAGTTGATTTCAGAATTTGATATAATTTGTGTTTCATATTAGTTTGCCAAGCTTCTTAAGATTTTGTAGTATGAATAACTAAACATTAAAATGTAATTAGGTGGAAAATAAAGGATTTAGCTTACTAATGTCATTGTAATGAATTTATAGCTAAAGTGCCAGTCCAGAAATACATTTCCCATATCAATTATAATAAAAATAGGCACTTCAAATTTAAAATTAAGAAACTAGACATGCTCATTTTTCCAGGATTAATTTAATACGATTGCTATTATATCTCTTAATTTCAGAGCTACAGCCACTGTCTACTATTAAACAAGTTTGCAAAGATGTGATTTAATCCCATGATTAGGGATAAAATAAATTAGACAAAAAAACCCTCAGTATAGCAATATCTGAAATTTGTTCACTTATCCTCTCCTTTGCAAATTGGGTATACGACCATTCAAAAATATTAAATGCAATTAAACAAAACCAAGCTGTTTTCCAAGAGTGAACAAAATACTAGAAAAAAAAATGTTCAGTCCTTTTGGTCTTCCATTGGGAGCTTGTAAGAGGGACAGAAATGCACAAGCAGAAGCAGATGTGGAAACTATATAGAAAATTTGCGACTGAAAAGCTTAGTCTGTGGCAGCCAGCCAGAGAGCCACTCGACAGTTCACATGCACAGGATTTAACCACTGTGGAACAAGAAGTCACGTTCTCATCATGCAACTGGAATTGCCTCCCACCTTACACCCATCACACCATTCCTTTATAAGTGCAGATTCAAAACCCAACACTGCAAACGTGGCCTCAATTAGGCAGCTGGCTTCATTTTTACACCTCCTTCCACCACATGACCAAGAGAAGCAGCTCTTCCCAGGAACAGACTGGCAGCAATACCCAAACTCCAGCAACATTACTTTGCATACGAAGTGAGGCTGGAAGTTGCTTAAGAGACAATTTTTTCACAAAACAACATGCTCACCTTACAAGTGATGAAGGGCAAGGGAGGAAGGGATCGGTGACTAATACACTGAATGACCTACCAACCTCATCTTCAGAGACACAACAAAAACAACTGAATTAGCTTGTCTGCCCTTGCAGCATAAACTAGGCAATACTCAGCTAACTTCTGTCACCCTCAGTGTGTATCTCTGTATCTCTGACCTACTCACCCTATGAGGAGCTAGTCATTCTAGCTCCTTCCAGTCAAGGAGAAGAAACAGGCACTTCTAAGCAACATTTTTTCTGCTCTATTTCATGTTAGGCTCAGATGAATAAGTTATGAAATTCAGTCTTACAAGTTTACAAGTTATGAAAGATCACCAAGTCTCTGAGGTGTAACTTGGTATTCATTTTAGAAGCAGAGACCAAATCCTTTCACACATCTTTACAACCGCTTTAAAGTTTGCTGAACTGGGATGTCACAAGCATATCTGTCCCTCTTCTAATATGTATCAGTAATCATTAACAGAGGCAACAAGGTCTGACAAGGAAGAAGAGCTCACATAGCTGCACATTGAAAAGCCATCAGAGTTGGTGGACCCATTTCAAGAAGGTAATGGTGAGGGGAGTATAATCGTTCTTCTGGTTAGCTCCACATGTGAGAACCTGGCTGCCGTTCTAGGTATCAGTGGCCAATACCAAAGTCCAATGGCTTTTTCTGAGCCACTAGGTTACCTCCATCCACATGCCTGAACATGCAACGTTAAAGTGCTCTCAAAGAGCTTAAAAGTATTTTCTCTCTCTCACTGGGGAGAAAAAACAATCTCTTCCAGTGATTAAATTGAAGAATTATTCATATTAAAAATTTAAATATTCATGGGAACAGGGATAAGGACTCATGTAAGTTGTGGGAAGTCATGTCCCTTTCCATTACAGTGGATATCTAATTATTCCATGAAAACAGCTTCAGCAAGAAAGAACTAAAGAACTCTACCAAAGAATATATGACTAAGACACACTAGGGATGGGGACGGGGGAAAGAGAATTGAGACTTTTTTCAGCCAGAAAATGCTGGTCAGTCCTGGGTGAGTACTCTAGCCACGTAAATATCATGGGCAGGGGAACAGAAACACTTCATCCAAGCTCTCTTTGAAAGACTGATCCCTGCCTCCATCATTGCCAAAAGGGCTTAGGCACCTAATATCAAAACAGGTTTCAGATTTACAGAGTCTTTATGGAGACTGGAGCATTCCTCCATCCTAGAGGAAGACATTTATCCTTCAGAAATTTCTTAAAACACAAGGCTCTCATCAACTTTCACAGTCAGCTACCTGCCTATTTTGCAAACTGACTTTCAGACTGCTTACCAAGAACACTGAAACACTCCTGGCATTACATACGTTCACTTTTGCATCTAACCTGGCATCTAAGCCCACTGGATGGTCACACACAAAGCATTACGCTGCCTGCTGCACCTTTTGGACTTTCAAGTTAGGAGATCCGTCCAGAGATGCTTCTTCTCACAGAAGAAATACATTGGGAGTGAAGGGACAGAAAAGAAAGCATGGACAGGCTAAGCGGAACAACCTGGCATGCACAGGAGCGCAATCTTTTCCCTGCTGCTTTCTCTTGTTGTCACACCCCCACTTAAAATTATGAGCATCTGACAGAAAGATAGAAAAAGATTTTTAAAGGATGATTTTCAATTTCTGTCAATGCTTTTCTAGCAATCTTTTGTATTTGTGCCATTGTGTGCTGACTGTGAATCAGTCAGTTATAGAGGAGAGAGGGGAAGATGAAGCTAGGTAAGAAGTTGCAAACTTCACATATTGTGATAAAAAGACACCACCATCCCCTTAACCTCCCCCAAACCATTTAGTGAAACGAGCAATACAGCAAAAAACGGCTGCATTGAAGCAGGCTAAAGCCTCTAACACAGTTTTCCTCTGAAAGCGGGTCACAGAAGCAGCTGCTTAAGCAAGACTATAAAAACCAAGACAAGCATACGAAGATGCTTCTCCAAATTCTCATCTAGTTTCTAATGATTTACCTATTAAGGACCTCCTGCACTTCATCTCCATTCAGCTACAGGCTGCCAGAAATTATTTCCTTCTGCTTGTTCTGGACCTGTCACATGTTAGTTTAATGCCCCCAATAAAGCTGAAGTCTTACTTCCCATGTACAGTTAAGGTTCAGTCCATGTATCATCAAATGCTGTCCTTTCTTTATATATTGAGACACACAGCAACAGGAACTGGAATTTCCCCATAGGGACATTTCTTATCCACAACCTGAAAGCACAATGAAAAGGCTCAAAAACACACTGCCCAAGCATTTCTACACAACCTTGCAAAACTGGGATGAAAAGCCCTGTACAGCTGGCCAACAGTTTCTGCAGAATTCTTGGAAGAAGCAAAACTATGTTGTATGTTACCTGAAAACATTTATAACACTTTGATGGGAAATCAGTTGCACTAAATCTCAGCTTAGAAAACAGCACTTATTTCATTTTTTTTCAGCAGTGAGACCTGCAGTACAAAATGTTACCTTCCCCAAGGAAAATAAAAAATTAAATATTATTAAAACATGAAGGATATGATGTTGTCAGAGTACAGCGTGCTTTCACAGCACTTTTCTCAAAACTTCAGAGATTTTAAGAAAAAAGACCAGAAAATTACTATCATTTATATGCAGTATTGCTAACTCCAGAGCAGGATGCACTTTCTTCTGTAATTAAAAGAGCTCTCAGTAAATATTTACACGGAGCTGTACTCTACTGCTTCACCAGTTCCATTTTTCCCTCCTCTCCCAAGTACTCTCCTCACACAGGTGTCTTTGTTTTGTTTTATGGCTCCCCTGATTTGTTGTCAGTAAATATGTTTATAAGCAACCAATGACAATCTCCTTGAAAAGGCTCACCAGTACCTCATATACATGTTACTTACAGCAATATATCTGACCAAACAACTACATAACTGACACTGTCACATCTTTCTGAAAGTCAATAATGTTACCAGGACTGTTTCTATAAAACAGATGAAAAAACATCTTTGTCACTTGTCACAGTTTGGCTCTAGTCCCGTGATGTGCAGCAGAGCATTCCCCTAGACTTCAGGGATGTTTTCCAGTACGTAAAGACCTATGTGCATTTTTCTCCTATTGACAGTAACCCAGCTCTTTAAAGCTGCTTAGGACATCTCCAATGAGTGTGATAAGCACTTCAGGGCATTGCATTAAGAAACTACAACTTCCTGTGGGATACTGTGCAGGAGGTGCGGCTTTATAAAGCAAAGATGCTGTTCAGGAAGGATGTTCTGCAAAGAATGGAAAAGGAAAGATCGCAGACAACACGCATGAAGAAATACTTTGCAAAACACCAGTATTTGCCTAAGCCATCTTTGCCCAGTGCATCTGTGCCTTTAAAGCCCAAGTTTGCTTCCAAATGCTAAGGCCCTGATACCGTTGCATATTTCACATACTGTGATTGACCAGAAAATATATTGAAAAGCATTCAGCCAACAGTGCAGCAGCTGCATAGCTAGAGAAAACACAAATCCCTTTCAATTTCACATTTACTGAACAAGCACAATACATCATCAACTAACCAGAGTACAGTCCAGGTCAGGCAGGAATACTTAGCTACATCAGCTGATCCACACATGAGTATCAGTCTCACTTCAAGTCCTTCTGCTTACAATAGACTCCACACAAAGTTTGATCTCACAAGCCACACAACTCTGAAAATTAGATGTTTCATTTATGCCAAGTGTATAGGCTTCCTCTATAGCCAGGGAAGGCAGGTTTGCATCAATCTCAAAGTCTGGCTTCAACTCGCCTCTTCAATACTTAAAAGATACCTGTATCCTTCCAGTGACTACTTATGGAAGCCAGATTTTTAAGAGGACTGTTTCAGTAGGCTACTAACAAGGTGCAAATGAGATGTCTACAGACTGGGCCAAACCTCTCAGTTCTACATAGCGTGCAAGAACACTGGCTAGATGAAAAAAAACCCACCACATGTGGGAATCTAAACCAGGAAAACTGCCCCTCAGAACACACTGATGACACTTGAGCTGGAATTTGCAACACAAAAGGCATTAAGCAGCTTCACTCAGAACATCTACATTAAAGTCCCCTAAGATTTTGAAGTCTTGTGGTCAACCTACAGCCTCAGATGAAGATATTTCTGCCTTTCAATTATACTCTTGTGTCCATCAGACCAAAATAGGAGCCCAGCACAGATGAATTCCACAAAACCTACTAGGAAAAACAAGGATAAATGGCCTACTCTGGAATACACTCCCTTGGCTTGGAAACAATCCCATCCCATCTATGCTAAACAATCCTATCAAAACTTTTCTGTAGCAATCACAAGATGCCTATTTGTGAGAAGGAAAAAACAACCAACCAATCTGAGGTGCTAATAAAAGGCGTAACTACTTTGACTGTGTCTTCCACTTTGATGCCTCAGCCTCTCCAAGTGTCATATTAAAAAAAAAAAAAAAAAGGAGAGAAATGTCAAGTAAAAAAAAAAAAAAAAAGAATCCAAATTCAACCTATGAGACAAGAGACCACAGATACACTTTCCTATACAGCAAGAAGAAGACTACGGCAATTACTTAACCATTTCCATAAAACACATGCAAAATAAACCCATTATGAACAGGCTGTAAATGTTCCTCCACATTACAGCTTTCCGAATTATAGTCCATGGACTACTTAATACTGTATCAGAGGTCCCTATATCCAGTAGCTATTTTTAATTAAAGTACATTGAAAAAATTAATTGAAGTAATTCATTATTACTATTTCAGAAAGATATTATGTGGTCACAAATGTCTCAAAATGGGACCTAAGACAATCCATGGGAAAAGAGAAATGGTTCCAAGAATTCTTATTAGTATCTCACAGCCGCTACAAAAAATCTTGGAAACCTTTGTCAAATTTAAATTTACCACATTACAGAAGCGGAAAAGAAGCGTAAGAAAGGTGCCACCAGATATACCAGGAGAAACACACACACTAGGAAAAAAAAACAACCTCCAGTACTGTCTGATCCACTGAAGAAACAGAATTTTAGACTTAAAGGACAAATAGTAATGTTGTTCACTCAAAGCCCCACTATGCTACATCCTGTACTAATGTGGGCAGCATTTATTTCCAGTGTTTTCCCTAAACTAAAACAGGGAATTTGGACAAGTGTTTCCTGCTCCTGAATTTACTGACAACTACCAAATATAATTCTTTTTAGCACAGTGCTATTTTTAACTGATCAAAACCAATTTATTCCCTTCTTCCCAATAAGAATCAGCTTTGTCTGTAGCTGATGCAAATAGCAAGTTAATATATTGAGACATGATTTTTCCAAACAAGAGCGTCACAGCCCTTTTTCACCTGACCTGCCTATCCCACGTTGCCCTTTTAGTCCTGTTTGCGCTTGCAGTGTGCATGGGTAAAACCCTTCCAAAATCTTTGCTCATGAAGCCAAGTCATCAATCAATCAATATTTTGAGACATACCAAAGCATGAAATGTTTCTTTGGCTACAGAATCAAAATTAAGATCTTGCTCATAACATAAACACAAACCCACAGTTGCACTAATGAGTAAGATAAAGCCATTTCACAGTTCAATAATAGGTTTACAAGATAAAAAAAATTAAAGATTGCAAATTAGAAATTTAACATACAGTTTCAATAAAAGACTTGTCTACTGTTTTGCCATCTTCAGTAGAACTTAATAAAACTTTGCCTCCAAAGTGGAATGGAGTAGAGTTGGCTGCTCAGGCAGCCCTTTACAAAATGGATGGGAAAATGCCTCAAGACAAGCTAAAAATCAGTGCCTGATAAATGGGCTGGTATCTAAAACAAACTAATAGGAAATACTAAGAACATCTTCAGAGTTAAGATACCTAAGGACAAGATGTATACACTTCATTTCACTCAAGGTAGAGTCTCTACAGTGGAGAGTCTAAAGTTGTCTCCTATGCATCAATACCCAAAAGAGCTTGCTGTTTCCAAGATACATGTTCTGAAGTCCCAGGCACCTTTTTTGTGGGTTTTGATTTGGGTTTGGTTGTGTTTGGGTTTTTTTTTGGTGTGGGTTTGGGGGTGGTTTTGTTTGATTTTAGTTTGTTTTTTTTTTTTTTTTTTTTTTTTTGGGGGGGGGGGGGGGGGGTGGTTTG